>JAGDQP010003778.1:10940-90758 GCA_022664845.1 Lepisma saccharinum | reverse complement strand
TAGAGGTTAGGTTAGATGCGTTGCGTGGGTACTCTAGGCTCCTGGCGACCCTATTTGTCTGTGTGATCCACTTTTGGGATCATTAGGTTTGGGGTGCGTTTTCAATATTAACGTCTTGGATCTCATAGGCAGTGACCACGCACCGATCAAAATCACAATCGACCATCCTACGCAGCAACCGACACCAAATCCAATTCCACTACACACTACATTACGATTCGACAAAACCGACTGGACAGCCGACCGCCTGTACCTAAGCCAACAAATTGACCTTGTCGATCCCCCTGAAACCGAAAATGACCTCCACCAACGCTTGCACCAAATAACCACTGTAATCCAAACCGCATCCACTAAATTCATTCCAATCACCACAAATTCGACTTTTCGCCCTAGATTACCACCGCAGTACCTTCCATTGATTACGCGATCACGTCAACTTTATAAGGACTATAAACGAACCCAGAACCCAGAATCTCTTCATCTTCACCGTCAACTCCAGCGCACCGTTCGCAATTATCTCAAAGCATACAAACTCAGACAGTGGGTTAAAACCTGTAACAAACTCAACACATCCAACCACCCCACCAAATATTGGAAAAGATTTAACATACTAACTGGCAAATACAGCAAAACTCCTTATCCCATCATTAATCAAAACCAATCTCTCTTGACGGACACCGACAAAGCAGCCGCCTTCGCTGAATACCTACAGGAGATATTTACTCCCGTCCAGTCCAACAGTACCGACCGCCATCACCCAGTTCAAGGACTTAATCTTGCATCTCCCTTCCTACAACCCAACATTACTCACAGGATCTCCCAAACAAATCCACTCACCGCACCTATTGCAGTCGAAGATATCACACACATCACCACGACAAGACGTAACTCCGCATCTGGTGTGGACAACATCTCATACAGGCATATCAAAGAAGCTCCTTATAATCTCATATACCTTCTTGCCACCATCTACACTTTCATCCTCCGTACCGGTTACATACCCACTGACTGGAAAACCTAAAAAACTCTGAAGTTCTTGAAACCTCACAAACCTACAGATGCAGTATCTTCTTACCGTGCAATTCAGTTGACTCCTACCTTCAGCAAAATCCTTGAACGTAGCCTTGTCCATCGTCTACATATCCACCTGAACGACCACAATATTTTTCCTATCATCCAAGCAGGCTTTCGTCTCGGATATAGTATTAACGACCAACTCCTTAGGCTCACAACACTCATCAGTCATCACTACAACAAATCACAACCATCTTGTCTAGTTTTACTTGATCTTGAAAAAGCCTTCGATAAAGTCTGGCATGAAGCTCTCATACACAAACTTCTTTCTTTCCGACTACCTATCGCCTACTTGCGCTACATTTATAATTTGCTCACAAACCGACTTGCCTACATCAACATAAATTTACCCTTTCACACCCCATTTTCCTACATTCTGGAGTTCCTCAAGGTTCTTCCCTCTCACCTTCTGTTTGTCGCCGATTTTCCCCTACTTCCTGCAAATATTCAATTATTTCAATACGCAGACGATACAGCCTTTCTAGCCCGTGCTAAAACCATCCAACAGATCAACATTTGTATGAATGCAGCTATACAACGTTTCACAAATTGGTGTGATAAATGGCGACTCAAAATCAACCCACATAAGACACAAGCCATCGTTTTCATCCCACCAAAACGACCCACTCGCATTCAGCGCAACCCAAATCATCTCTCAATTACCATCCATAATACACTCATAAAACCAACCAAAACAGTTAGTTACCTCGGAATTACATTTGATCATCATCTCACGTGGCGTCCCCATCTCAGCACTATCGCATCTAAAGCTTACAACAGGTTAAACCTCCTGAAACGCTTAACAGGTACCACATGGGGCTTACAGCCAGAAACAGTTCTTAACACATACAAAGTTTTCCTTCGACCTGTCCTCATCTATGGCTTCACCGCTTGGATCTCAGCTGCCTGGTTCTTTTACCACAAACTACAAATACTGGAAAGACATGCCCTGCGTACAGCACACCGTATCAGACTACCCAGCAGCACAGCTGAACTCTACGACCGTACACCATTCCCGCATATACTATACCATCTTCAACAGCTTCGCAACAAATTCATCCGAAGACGCCTCGAAGTTCATCATCCTCTACTTCTCGATACCATGCATGCCACCACTACACCCGAACCTCAAACTACGTTACCAGCAACTCCGCTCTCCCTACTCTTCTCCCTCTACCGCCATACCATACCACCAGATCACCCTGACCAAGATTTCCTCCGCTCTTACTACAGTCCCGACACTCCTTCATAGCACCTTCATACTTTGCACAGTAATAATCACTTACTAACAGGGTCCATACTGTCCTCACCAGTTCAGAGTAACCCCTGAACAGAAGATAACCAGCATTCGTCTCACTAACAGAATCCACGTGTTGTGACGTCAAAGCGCACCTCACTACCATCATCGTATCCTTCAACCCACCAATAAGATGATTATGAGGCAAACTCATAATACCCAAAATTAAATGAATAAAGAGAATAAAGAATGATGAAATAAAATCCCTTTGACCAACAACCAATTACAAAAATCCTCACTTTCCCCTATATCCCTTTCCCAATAGAAGGTGTACCTCTCTGCACGGGTCCTAGCTGCGGCTAGGAATTTTAAAAAAAATGCAGCATGTACAGCGGGATATTTATACTTATCCTCTGTCCAATAAATATTTTTATCTTTGCCGGCTGCGTTTATCTTTACTAGTTAGACGTAGTAGAGGTCTTTTCTGTGGTTGCAGAAAGGAGCTGAGAAACACTGATCACGGATGAGGTTCTCTAGTGTTTGTTAGAGGTTATACTTGAGACAATTTTGAATACATATTTTCTCATTTTCATTCGCTCTCAACGTCATTTTGAGTAAATTCTTTCTCACAATGTGAATACGTTTCTCTCAATTTCGAATACATATTTTGTCATTTTGTTAGCTCTCATAACGATTTTGAGTGATTACTCTCTCAAAACTTTGAAACAAATGTTCTCAATTTTGACTAACTATTTTCGTAGCTCCGGAGCTATCTTTTGAGTCATTACGTTCTCAACATTTTGAGCATATGCTTCGTCACGTTTGAATATATTTTTCTCATTTCTGAAAATAGTCAAAACTTTTCTCATTTTTGAGCCGAAATTTAAACTCATTTTCGAGTAGTTTTACCTCATATTTGACTTTTTTTTTTCATTATCCGAGACATATTTTCTCATTTTTTGAACACCACCACGTGTTCAAAATTGAGCAAAATTTAGTTGGAGCCAGATTGAGCACAAAATTTTATCAAATTCGAGATTTTTTTTTTTCGTTTTTGAATAAACCTTTTTAATAGTGTACTAAAAAAAACTTTGCACCATGAAACAATCGATTTCATGTTTGTGAATGCAAATTTTCCTCACTTCTATATTTTGAGGCATGCTAGTAACCCAAATCCACCATTTGTTTTTTCTTTGGTAAACTTTATTTTTATGTCTAGTCTAGTACCAGTCTAGTAACTTTTGACTTCGACCAGTCACGATTCGCCCCTTAGCTATTAAAATCCACACCCATACTCCTGCCGGGACTCTAACCCGGGACCTTCGAACCTTTGGTCTATTTTTCTTTTCATTGTTCAGTTTTGTATTGGTGAGTTACTTTGTGTTAGGACGGCTTGTGTTAGATACTGTTTCAGGTTTCACGATCTCTTTTATCCGATTAGTGGGGAGTCTTGTCCAATACTGACCCACCAGTGTTTTCTACCATATCCTCCCAGAAGTTCTGGATTAGTTTTATTCAGTTTGATTTCGTAGTTTGCTCAGGATTCCATTTGGAAAATAGCTCTGTTTCTACATTTTATTTTCCTTTTCGCCAACTGATGGCAAAAGTTATTTTAATTGCTGTTTGAATAAGGTGATTAACCATCCCGCTTTGGGCGAGAGAGTTCCACTTTACAATTTTACGTCCCGCGGTTCCCTGAAAAATCTGGGGGACTTGAAAATGCCCCGCTTTATGCAAATGAGGAAGTGGAAGCTTTACCTACTCCACTGAGTGAAATTAGTTTAGCCGCTCTAGTTTTGTCTTTGTGCAATTGTGGTTCAGAACAGTTCATAGCGTTCAGTGACGAGATTTAATTGGTGTGAAATATGGTGCACACTTCATAAATCAATTCAGTGTGCCTGTGATTATTTCCCCACTGATCTTGAAAACACTGAAGTTATAATTAACTCGTAGTTCTACAGATAAACACCTAGAGTATAATAACTCAAAACAGCTGTGGTACAAACCGAATATAAACAACTATTGAGATTCAGCAATGCACGATGGTTGATACTAATGTCTGCCGTTGAAAGATATTTATATTTCTTTTCTACTTTTAAACTGCATTTCCTAACCCAAAGTAAATATCCAACGGTATTGAAAAGCGTTTTTATTCCATGTTCAGAATTTTGCTGCTGCTTCGCTATTTACAAAATAGAACAAATTTTGATGAACATGTTTTAAAAAATGAGAGAGAGTTAATCAGCTACGAACGTTCTGAGAGCAATCAACGACTTAAAAAAAATCTTCTTTTTCGAAAAAGAGAATTCGTTTCTTCCACATTCAGTCAAGATTAAATTTCAAAATGATAGGTTAGTGAAAGAAAACACTCTGACCTGTGACTTCTATGAAACATACACTCAGTTTCATACCGATCACCCACTTCGAAGAAAAATGTATAAACCATGACAGTTTCTCCAAAACTGTCCAATTTATTTTGTCTCTGCTAAAATCAAACGCCTCTGTTGAACGAGATTATCCCCAAATGAATAAATTATGGAGATGCGAGAAAAACGAGCTTCAGGTATCAACACTGAAATCATCCTTAGCTACAAATACAATTTTTCACTAAATGTTTAGTTTTACGATATCTTAAAAGCAACTCTTGAACTACTGAAAGAAGTAGCATTTGTAATCCATGGTTTTCTATTTTAGTTAATTTTAAGAATTATAAAGTATTTTTATTATTATTACTATTGAACGATATTGCAAAGTGTCCCGCTCGGGCTTCAAAAAAAACGTTCACTTTATGTTTGAACTACTCTCTTCCTATCAGTAATACCCAGGCTGCCCTGCCGACATACTTTATCTCTTTTATTTTCATTTGTAAGTACATAATTTATAGTTTAACAGTGAAAATGTTTGCACACATAATGTGCAAAAGGAATTAACATATTAACATGACAAATACAGCGAGTAAATTCATAGTTAGATTATATCTGAGGATGTGAATTCGTTGTGGAAAGACATGATCACAGTTGCATCTGTTGTCATTCATTCCGTGACAAAGTTTGGCTATTCTTGTTTAAATTCAATCCTTAATAATGCTCTCTGGCAATAAATGCTCTTGCCCTTTCTTTAGTTTCTTTTCATTGTCTATAGTTATTTTTAGTTGTAAAACCTGCCTCTTAATCAGTGAGCTTTTCAGAGCGTGTCGTGGCGGATCTGCATGTAAAAATTCATGCCTTATGCGAGATTTATAATATATGCAGTTTCCAAACGTCCGTTTGCTCTTTTCCTTAGAGTGACGTCTGGGAAGTTAAACTTAGTTTGACTTGACTCAAGTGTGAATTCAGTTCTCCTGCATTCTTGTGTAAATAGTTTATATTTGGTTTTAGTTGTTCTTCCGTTCCAAGAAATATTCCTACGAATCTATATTCAAATTTACGTTTCACACGGCCTTTATCATTCAGTGTTATTTCAGCATGCACATATATGTTGGCATACGCCACAGAAACAAATGAGCCAGTAGTCTTACCTTTCTTTTGAAGGAATCTCTTCTTGGCATAACTAATGAAATTATTGAACATTGGAGTTTTCAAACCCATCTTTACAAGTGTTTGGTCTGGTGGCTTCAATGTCTCCTCCCTGAAGGCTGTAATTAGCCTTTTGTATTTAGTCATCGTATTTTGAAACAAGTTCGCTCTTCCTTGTACTTTCTATACTTGGAAAAATATAAGAAAAGAAGGGAAATGAAACAAGAGGAAAATCACATAAAGAAAATTGAATACATAGAAATAAATAAAACCATAAGGAAGAAAATAAGAGAGGATTTACGAAGATATAGCGAAAATCTTGTTAGAAATACAATCGAGGAGAACAAGAGCCTGAAGAAAACCAAACAGCAGCTCATGATATTGAAAAAGCAAATAATTGCAGTTAAGAGACCAGACGGGACCGTAACACGAAATAAGGAAGAAATTATAAAAATATTTTAAAATTTCTACGGGGAATTGTACTACTCCGAGGAAGAGCTAGGAAATGAAGACTCAGAATAAAATGATGTACATGTCCCAGACGTGATGAAAGAAGAAGTGGATAAAGTACTTCGAGAGATGAAGAACGGAAAATCGCTAGGAGAAGATGGACTCACAGCAGAGATGTTTAAATGGGGAAGTGAAAAGATGAAAGAGGAACTTGCGAAATTATTCTCAATGTGCCTGAGGAAGAGAAATACCGTCAAGTTGGAATAATGCTGTTATAATTTTGTTGTACAAGAAAGGGGACAAAGAACGCGTCGAAAACTACAGACCAATTAGTTTACTGTCAGTTCTATACAAAATGTTCACCAAAGCTATTTTGAATCGTATTGAACGGGACTTGGATTTTAACCAGGGAAGGGAACAAGCCGGATTTCATCGTGGATTTAGCACAATGGACCACATACAAACATTAAATGAAGTTATGGAAAGGACTAATGAATATGAACTTCCACTATGTTTGGGATTCGTAGATTTTGAAAAAGCTTTTAATTCGGTTTCCTTGTCAGCAGAACTTAAATCACTTGAACATCAAGGCATCGAAAATGCAAGCTACTGCGGAACATTTATTCGACTGCCACATCTGTCATTAGACTGCATAAAAGAAGTGAAAAAATTAAAGTTGGAAAAGGGGTAAGGGAAGGAGATTCAATTTCTCCAAAATGGTTTTCTGCGGTTCTGGAGAGAGTGTTCCAAAATTTAAACTGGGATGAAGTTGGAATTAAAATTAATGGCGAATATCTTCATCACCTACAGTTCGCTGATGATATAGTCCTATTTGCTTCAAGTGCAGAAGAACTACAAACCAGAATGGAAGAACTGAGTAACGAGAGTTCGAAAATAAGCCTTAAAATTAATTTAAGTAAAACGAAAGTAATATACAATCAACATGCTGCAAAGAGGGCAATAAAGATTAGCGGAGAGACAATAGGCATAGTTGATGAGTATGTTTACCTAGATCAGCTCAAAATATCGAATGCCAAGTTGACTGATGAAATAAACAGAAGATGTAAGATAGCGTGGAGTTCGTTTGGAAGACTACACTTTATTTTCAAAAGCAAACTACCAATGTGTCTGAAGCGTAAAGTTTATAATAAATGTGTCTTACCTGTAATGATGTACGGCTGCGAAACTTGGACATTGAATGCGCAAACGACTCAAAGATTGAGAGTCACACAAAGAGCAATGGAGAGAAGCATGCTAGGAATAACCAGGAGGGACAGGAAGAGAAATGAATGGATTCGTGCACAAACAAAGGTAGAGGATGTAATCAAGACTGCGAAGCATGAGGATAGCAGCAGACCGAGATATGTGGAAAGAAAAGGGGGAGGCCTTCATCCTGTAGTGGATAGAAAACGGCTGAATATGATATATATATAAGATGGTAAACAAGGTAGAACAAAAGGATACTTACATAGTGAAATCTTGAGATTGGAGAACACGAACTTCACAAATATTATAGGAAATTAGTACGTTTAGCAATTGCGTTTTCAACTGGTAGGAAATAAAATGGACAGAGCGGACAGGTGTGGGAGTGGTGTTAAGAAAACGCCATACTACCATATCTGTAGTATATAATATGTCTTTAGGATTGATTCTTTTAGCAGTCCTGATCTGCAGAGAAAGTCAAGTGTCTTTTAACCGTTCTGCGAGAGCAGGTAACAACAATTTCACAATATTTTTTTAAAGTATTTGTCCAAATATCTCATTGGGTTGTTGCATGTTGCAACCATGGATCTCCACGGCTACAGGCCAGTCTCCGGTCGTGGTTGTTTATAAACATTACGTAGGGTTGGTCAATTTTCATTTGTGTAAATGTTTTAGTGCTCTATCATTTATAAGTTGGATTTCTAGTTTCTTTTTTCTGTCATTATTTTCATTTTGGTGTACCTCTCTGGAAGTCTTTCAGTAGTGACAGCTCTTCTTTCTCATAGTCATGTTTATCTGGAATGACTAGTCCATCTGATTTGTCCGTGGGTTTGATGTCTTTCCATGATTTAAGTTTGTTGCGTGTCTCCGTTGTGAGGACTGATTTGCTTTGGTCTTGACCTTCAGGAGTTCTAACACCTCCTGTAAATGACCAATATGCTCTCCAACACAATGAAGAGATATATCTGGTTCTATATTTATGTCTGACTTTTGCAGCGCTGCTCTGTGTGCTACTGTTCAACTGACACAGGATCCTCTGGTAATGCCTATTCAGTGTCTGTCTGGATCTTTTCATGGCCTTTACAATGCCAAAGTATTTGGTTTAGGTGTTGGGCAGAACGAAAGTCCCGTTTCTAAGACTTCTATCTCGTGTATAACCATTTGTTCTTTGTCAGGTTATATATGAGGGATTCGTGAGTTTGAATTATGTTGTTTGTGAGTATGATTCTTTTTCTCTTTCTTTATGTAACTTGTGGGAGTTGTTGGTTGGGAGAGTCTTTTAATTTATAACACCGTTTTGTTTGAGTGCACGATAGTTTTCGTGTTTGAAAATGTTCTGGTAGTCTTGACAAAGACCAGTTCCTTTCCTTTCGGAAAGGTTCCGAGTCTTGAGAAAGACCGGTTCCTTTTCTTTCGGAAAGGTTAGGTAGTAAATAGTTAAGGTGGCTCTAAAAAGAGCCATTTTCTTTCCTTACGGGGAAAGGGATTCCACTCCTGGAAGAATCGAGTGGAAACAGTCCACAAAGTCGCTAAACCCCGATGAACAGTCCCTACCATCAACCAGTAATTCCATTAGAAGACCTGATGAACAGGAAATGGAATTAAGAGATCAGATTGCTGCTATGAGAAAGACAGGTTACTTATTAAGAAATTTGCATTAGTGAATTTGAAGAAGCCGTTGTTGAAGAAAATAAAACTTCAGACAATTCATTTCACAGAAGGTTCTTTCGGCAGCTACCAGTTAAATTAACTGATCCTTCTGAAGCACAACGAAAGGTGTTAAAGGAAAAGAAGGAAGATGGAATTATTTGGACACACTAAAGGAAGATACAAAGAACTCATACAAGTCTCTGTTAATTATTTAGACAATGGAATCCATTTAGATGAAAGAGCAAAAGTAACGGAAGAAATTGTTTGATGTTATCAAAGAAAAACAGACGCATGAGGATTACCTTTCATTTGAACGGGTTTGTGGAGAAGTTAATCTCGCACTAGGAACCCTTTCACATTTAGACGGTTTACGGAGAAGTTAATCTCACTCCAGGGACCATCACATTCACACAAGTACTCCTCATGCTTTACTTCTTTGATAGGTCAATCAAGTTCATCGTCTATATTACTGTAACTTCCATCTAAAGTCGTACCAAGGGGTAAATAATCATACAGAGTTCCGGTGAGTTGTTTGTATCGCCTTTCTAGTTGGTTCAATTTTCATTCCATTTCCTCTTTGGCATCTAACTTCTCTCTTGTGCTTTCAGGTAGAGCAGTAAAGGTAACTGGTAGATTATGAAATATCCTTTTTGTGAATGCAATAGTCTGCAGTTCGACCTCCTCTTCCGAAATGGCCATCTCCAATTCTTCAGGGCAAATTTTTTGAAAGCGATCAGACGTTCAAAAGCGAGAATCATCTTCCTTAACCCGCATTCCTGTTCATCTGGAGTTGTTCTGTTATTACTGGTGGATGGTAGCGGCAGTTCGTTAGAGACTAGCGAATTTGTGTTTTCTCTCCTCAAAATTCGGCCAGTTGGACGTTGACCCGTTTGGGTCTGCTCAAAAATTGTGAGCGGTCTCGCGTCGCGCAAGTTAAAGTTGCCGTGATTAGCCATCGTTTTATCAAGAGATTGAAAAATGGATTTGGGGAGTGTGATTAACGAATCAACATTGCCGTGGATATGGCGGTATTGTGTTACATTGTTGATAGGTCCTCCATAGAACCATCAAGTAAATCATTGTTATAAAATTATTTTTAACATTAATGGTTATATCCAAATTGTCTCTTTTTGTGTACTAGTTTGTTTAACGAATATGAAACCTGATTTGACTTTACGATTATTAAGTTCCCAGTGGAATTCCGAATGAACTACTGGTGCCTCATATACTGAATTAATGTGGTAATTTTATGAAGAAATTCGAGAAATCGGTTGTGAAAACACAGCGGTTCTTCGTTGCATTAGTAGTTTTCGTACAATTTACTCAAAAATAGAATAGTCTTCCTGCTTCATTTCGTATGTTTAGAATGCTACACGTAGAGTAAGGTTGCCAAAATCGTACCACTTGACAGTTATTTATTTGTAGAATCTTCGAATAAAGGTAAAGCAAATATTAGTACATATACATAAAGTTAGGCATCTAAGTCATAAAATACACATCTAAAGTAATTTGTCCTTGATTTACTGAGATATATTAGTCATTTTCTTGAACATTCCAAACGGTGCTGTCTCCAAAATCTTACCTTAGAGTAGCCTTAATCGTACCAGCATGTCAAGTATTAAAAGAGAAGGAAAACTTCCATAATTGTGTTTATTATTTCTTAATATTTTCTCTCACTGGTCATTTGATACAACTATTAAAAAAAAAAAAAAAAAAAAAACTAATGAAACATTTAAATATAGTATATAAGAGTATAAAAGAGTACATTTTAGATTACATATACGAAATAGATTTGAATGTCTTTCAGAACATGGATTAGAATACTTGTTGAACATACTGATAAGACTATTAAAATAAAAAATAAAAAAATAGCTTCATTTCCAACAAAAAGGAGGCTTCAAATTTTGTATAGAGTAATTGAGCTTGTGCAGCTTAGTTAGTACAACTTTGACGTATTCGCGTTTGAATCCAGCTGCTGGCTTTCCTGACGGAAGTTTACTCAGGGTTTCTCCTCAGCCAACACTAATTCCGGGATGGTAACTTCAAATCAGGCTCTGGTTAACTTCTTTTCCACAACGTTTTCCCTACACTATACCTACCGAAATCAAAGTTACTTAAAGGACATAAATTCAATTAAATTCAATGCAGTGTGAGTGCCTGGGCTGAAATAACAATGGTAGTAAAATTAGTGAATGATCAGTAAAATTAAGTTTAGAAAAGAGAAATTCATGAACTAATATTGGACATTTAAGATTTTTTTTATCAAGAAACAAAGTGATCATCATCATCATCATATTCAGACATTCTCTGTCCACTACTGGATTAACGCCTCCCCCTTTTTTCTACATATCTCGGTCTGATACTGCCCTAATCCATGTAGCTCCTGAAAAACGCTTGATTTCATCTACCCATCTTGCATTTGGACGTCGTTTCTTTTCTCTAGGAATCCAATGTAGTACCATTGTTGTCCATCTTCCATCTGTTCGTCTAGCTACATGACCATCTCCACTTTATCTTCTTCGAGTCTTGATTATATCTTCTACCTTTGTTTGTGCGCGAATCCATTTATTTGTCTTCCTGTCTCTCCTAGTTATTCCTAGCATGCATCTCTCCATTGCTCTTTGTGTGACTCTTAATATTTAAGTCGTTTGCGAATTCAATGTCCACGTTTCATAGCCGTACATCATTACAGGTAAGACAAACTGATTATAATATTTACGCTTCAGACACATTGGAAGTTTGATTTTGAAAATAAAGTGTAGTCTTCCAAATGAACTCCACGCCTCCGTCAAGTTGACATTTGAAGTTTTGAGCTGGCCTAGGTAAACATACTCATCGACTATACCCATTGCCTGTTCTTTAATCTTTATATTTCCTTCTTTCCAGCATGTTGATTGTGCATTACTTTTGTTTTACGTAAATTTATTTTAAGACCTCTTTTCGAACTCTAATTGCATAGCTGTTCCATTCTGATTTGTAGTTTTTCTCCACTTGAACAGGACTATGTCATCATAGGTGATGAAGATATTCGCCATTGATCTTTATTCCAACTTCATCACAGTTTGAATTTTGGAACTCTCTCTCCAGGACAGCTGAAAATAATTTTGGAGAAATTGAATCTCCTTCCTTACCCCTTTTCCAACTTTAAATATTTCACTTTCTTGATGTAGTCTAATGACAGATGTTGCAGTCGAGTAAATGTTTCGCAGTAATTTGATGTATGCTATTTCGATGCCTTGATGTTCAAGTGAGTTGAGTACTGCTGCCAGGAAGACCGAATCCAAAGCCTTTTCAAAATCTATGAATCCCAGATATAGCGGAAGTTCATATTCATTAGTCCTTTCCATAACTTCATTCAATGTTTGTATGTGGTCCATTGTGCTAAATCCACGACGAAATCCAGCTTGTTCTCTTCCCTGGTTAAAATCCAAGGCTCATTCAATACGATTCAAAATAACTTTGGTGAAGATTCTGTGTAGACCTGACTGTTGGTCTGTAGTTTTCGACGCGTTCTTTGTCCCTTTTCTTGTAGAACAAAATAATAGTAGCATTGTTTCAACCTGAGGGTATTTCTTTCTTCCGCAAGCAGATTGAGAGTAATGTGGCAAGTACCTCTTTCATCTTTTCACCTCCCCATTTAAACATCTGTGCTACGAGTCCATCTTCTCCTTTCGATTTTCCGTTCTTCATCCCTCGAAGTACGTTATCCACTGTTTTCATTACGTCTGGGACATCTACATCATTTTTAATCTGAATCTTCATTTCCTAGTTATGCCTTCAAAATCTTCATTTCCTAGTTATACCTTCAAAATCTTCATTTCCTATATATATAAAGGGTAATTACAAATGATTCATCGGGTTTCGTGAGTTTATTATTAAAAGAACAGTACATTTACAGTAAAACAACATACCGCACAAAAATCAGAAACTGTCCAAGTTTTAACGCATAATTTCGCATACATGTAACATTCACGACTAGCGACAGATGGCAGCAGTTGTGAGAATGACGTCTGTGACGGATTTATCATTCCTTGATAGGACGCACCTAGAGCAACGACGGTGTTTCGACCGAAGTTTTTAACATCGAGGGTTAATGTACTAGAGCAACGACGAGACGGAACGGCACAAAACTTTGCGTAAACAGAATTTTTGAGTAAACAGTACTTTTGCGTATGCCCACCGGTAACAGGGGGCTGCGCCCCCCGCGGCTAACGCTACCCAGTTCCCTTCTTACGCACCCTCTCCCCCTTGCACACTTCGCTATCGCTCGGTGTGCATCCTGCCCTGGTGAGTTTATTTACATCCTAGTTTTTAGTGGCCTCTTTTAAAATTGTAAATCACAACTTTTATTAAATTTCCTTTTGTGTATTTACATAAAAAACGAGAAATTTTAATTTTATTTAAAAAAATATATGCAAAAAGTCGACGCCAGGGTTTGAACCCGGAACCTTTGGATCAAGTTCCTGACGCCTTGTCCACACGACCAAACTGCAGCTGCCGGACTGAGCGCTTCTCGCTGTTACTTGTAGTTCAAGCCACGCCAGAGTGGAATATATTCCGTCATTGCTCTAGTAAATTAACCCTCGATGTTAAAAACTTAAAGCAAGGACGGAAAACCGTCGTTACTCTAGACACAACCTCCTTGGTATGCTGCAGCTATGGTTGGTATCACAAGTGATATAAGATTTCAATGAGTTCATACTGCGATTATACGGACCACCACCTAATTGGCACATTGAGGTGCGCTGGTATCTAAACGAAACATTACCACATCGTTGGATTGGGCCTTGCGCTCCTGGCGTCTGTGCACTTTTCACATGGGCCCCTAGATCTCCCGATATCACAGTTTGCGACTTCTTCCTTTGGGAGTTTATGAAGGACTTGGTGTTTGTGCCACCAGTACCATCCAATGTGGCTGAAATCAAGGAACGGATTCACAACCATCACTCCCGCTAAGCTATAGAACGCGTTTGGGCCGAATTGGACTACCGCTTAGATTTGTGTCGTGTGGCCAAAGGAAGCCACATAGAGCATTTGTGATACTGCTGCCATATGTCGCTAGTCGTTAAAGTTACATGTATGAGGAATTACGCGCTAAAACTTGAACAGCTTCTGGTTCTTTTAATGTACGTAGTTTCACTGTTGATGGAAATGCTAATTTAATAGATTGAATATGAAATGCAGAATTTTGGACAAAAGGACAGAACTGAATACGAAGTTCTTTGGGAAGGAAAGACATATTTTATTCTTTCTTTGTTTCCACTTATGGAATGATCTATGTCGTGTTTGGTTTGGGAAACTAAGTTGGTATATGTTACGTTGAACTCCATAAGCATGGTAAATTAATCCGAATTTCAGGTATTAGGTTTCAGTGATTATGTATAAAAGTTATTTGATCAGTTACCTGAAATCTTACTTAAATATATAAGAAAATATGAGAGGATGCTAAATCTTGTTGATCAATTGCCATGATAACGGATATTGATATTTCTATTAAAGCAATGTTAATAAATGTGTTATTTTGAGAATCTCAGCATTGGATTTTCTGGTTCACTATCTAGGTTAAATTCCAGATAGTCGATGAATCATTTGTACTTAACCTATATACTATATATAGGTTTATGACCACCCCGCTGGTCTAGTGGTTGCCGTCGCTGACTGCGGATCGTAGAATCCCAGTTTCGATTCCCGGCTCTGCCAAGGAATTTTTCCAAAGCGAGAGGGTTTGGAACGATGCCTACCCAGAATCGTGATGCAATTCTGGAGCTGCTGTGAATAAAGGACAGTGGCTATCATAGTTGAGAGCTTCGGCTCTCCTCTCCCAACGCGTCTGGTCAACATGGGAGCAGTAGACCAACTCCTCCCTTCGGGAAAGGCTTCATCCAGTAGTGGACTGAATATAGCTGTGTACTATATATATACATCCATTTAGCTTACAGCGTTTATATTGTTCATTAAAAGATTTATTTTTACTTTTGTTATACCTTATTTCGATCCCACGATCCGATCCAGCACCAGAGGTGAGCGCTCTAGCATTTTTTTATTGTAAAGAAATAATACAGGTTAAATATGCATAGAATATAACAATATAGGAAGAGCTTAGAAATACCATAGTCTAATACTAATAGTAGAAGCTCTTAACGTTCAGCTCACAATGTAAAAGTCTCTCTTGTGTGCTAACATTGATTATCTTGTATGTAAGTTAATACAAACAATCCTGGAGTGAAGCCTACACTGCTACCTATTCTCCTGTGTATGAGAAGATCCTCAAATCAATCGTAACAGTTAATTCATGGTTATCTCTCCTGTGTGGTCAGTACACTGCTCGAATGTAATTCGCATAAGTTTTTCGTCAAAGGGAAAGAAGGATACTTTCGTAACAAACCTGAACCTGAAAAATGAATTCGTCTAGCGACATTTTGACTTCGTTCTACCCTTAAGATATGTAGATCTTGAGCCTTAAACAAAATTAAAATTTACGGCGCGTTGGAGGAAAGTATTTCGGGAAGGATGATAAATGTGGAGTAATGTTTACTTTTATATGTATCACGTGTTATAGTTCTATTATTTCAAGGTATTTAGTCAATATATTGATAATATCTCTATTGACACAGTTTGTTAAACTATGACTGAAAGTGTCGTCTTGTTGGCATTATATACATGTAGACTCATTTATAGTTCCTTTGTCATATAATGTAACCTTGAGATGAAGTATTTGATATATAATATGGAAATATAAATTATGTAAGTTTGGTTGGTAGGACAAGACTCGTAAATTTGACCACACTAGATCCCATTGAATATGTGGTATAGATTGAGTGACATAAGGGGAATTTTTTGCATGACATATACATATAATTGTTTAACATTCATGCCTGTTATGCGTTCCTGTCCTACTAAGGCATAGGTTAGAACAATAAAGGTATCCGTCAAATACGGGGTTTTGTGACGCCAAGGCTGTATGTTTAAAGGCAGAGCTGTCAAAAATCCATTCAATATTCTTCTTAGCGCCTGTTTAGCGTACGATGTGGATGGAGAGCTTAGGATTTGTATTGTTCTACGCAGACGTAAAGCTTCACCTTGTAATTTTATGTGTTTGATTTAAGACCCCCTTGTAATTGGGGCAAATACAGTTTCGTTCGGGCCATTCTCAAAATATTACTTCTCCATAAAAATAGCCTCTAAACTTATTTAATTGGGCGAGTATGTTAATATTTAGTGGGAAGAGTTGTAAATAATATATCCACTTACTGATGACGTAACATATGACGAATCTCACACGTGATATTAAATGACCGAATAAGTTTTGATATTTATTCAACTCATGGATCGTACTCCCTAAGAGACGCCTTTCATTTATTTGCATTGTAGTTTGCAGTGATCGATGAAAGTCTATTCTTAAAATTTTTAAGTGATCTGTAAGATTTCTTGTCTCCATAGCTACTTTCGTGTTGCTCCTTGAAAACTCGTATTTGAAGCAAACGACTACGAACTATGAAGCCTTGATTTACGAAGATTCATTAACAAATTTTGAATTATTTTCATTTTGAGAAAAACAGGGGCTCCTGCTGCTAGTTGTTTGTGATATTCAGCAAGTGCCTTATAACAATATTTAATAAGACATTTTTGTTTCGATTTTTCTCTTTTGAGTATTGTTTAGAGAAATTAATTATGGTATTCTTAAGATTGTGGCACCACTAGGTAGGTTTAGATTGATTTAGCGATTGTAAACACGCTGTACGGATAATGTTTTAACACGGTCTACATAATCTTGATCTGTTAGAATGGAAGTATTTAAATACTATACATAATCACGTCACAGGTGAGTATGTAGCTTGATGTTAAGTACAACTAGAACAACATTGTGATCAGAGAATGACATGGGATGAATGGTGGCTCGCAGAAGTTTGACTGTATCGATTGAGGAATGTAAATGTGATCGATACGTGAGCTACCGTCTTTATAAATATATGTTGGCATGTAAACATTTGGGTTACAATATTCATTTGCGTCCACTAATAGGAATTTTTTAGTTAGGCGAATAAGTTCAGGGCTAATGCTTCCTGATGGCTTGAGTCTTTCGCTCGTCGCGTAGCATTTGCATCTAAGCACAATATGGTATGTAATGGTCGAACTCGTTGCAGTTCCAATGTGATTTCATCACAAAAAAGGATTCTCGGGCCTGTCTCTGGGAATTACCTGAGGGTAAATGAACACACATTATCGTAAAGTTCTGTATTCTTCCGGTTATCGTTTTTCCGGATGGATGAATGTAAACATCCGTAAAGCTGAAATCTCCGCGCACTGCGATCGCTACATATTTCTTAGGCTTAAAAAAGTATGTAGAATACAAGTTATAGTTGGTTAGCTGTAAACTTTCGACCTGTCTCCTGAAAGCAGGCCACATACACGTCATGATGATTCAAAAACTACTGCAAAACTTGTATTTTGTGAGCTGTTTGCGAGTTTGCTAAGTTAAAGATGAGAACTTTAAGAATCATCACTATGAAGAAGACCGACATTCTTCCACACATATACATAACGTTTGGAGTTTATTAATATCTTTTAGGGATCTATATAAGTTAGAACTAACACTTACCACTTTGTCCGAGGGACGCAAGTTATTGCACCACAGCCTGTGCTGTTTAGTTAAGTATTACCTGTACCAACTTCCTCACTGTGAGCTTGAGCTGCCGTCAGCCTTTCTTTCAAGGCTTGTAAAGATTCCGACCGGGTAGAGCGCTTTTGATGATCCACCACTGGCATAGAGAAGGACGAATCATCTTTCTTGAGTTTTGATTGCGCTTTTCGACGTTTTCTTTTGGAGCTTTTGGAATTGAGGCGATGTTGAGAAAGCGAAACTTCTGCACCGGTTTGCCTCAGTTGGCTTACCTACCTTGAATACTCATCAGAGAAAGAATCACTAGACATGACACTGTCTTTTTATAGCTTTAAAGAATCACTCACTGTAGTGCCGTTTTGTACGAAATTGGATAAGTCCTGAGCACTTTTACCATGACCACTCTGGCTTGTATCTTGCTGTAAAATAGCTGCAGATAAATGTCTATCTACGACTTCTGTTTTTCTTCTTCTTTATTCGTAGCTACCCCGAGGGTTAATTCCTCACTAACTGTGCTGACTTGTTGTCCTACTTGTTCGTTAGCCCTAATCATTCTCCCTGTTTCGCTTTGTTGACGCGGAGGAATTAGGGTAGGGAATGTTTTGAATGACAATGGATCAATAGGATTTAGGTCGGAATTCGGCTTGTGTGGGAACACTCTTTGATGTCTATTTATTACGTTTACACACTGATGGTTGACATCATTGAACTCGTTGCATTTATCACAAATGGTTTGCTGAAAATGAGCGAAGATCTGTAAATTGAGGCCCAGGGTGTTCAGAAAAAATTGAAACTTCTTGAACACTTTGCTAAATGTGATCATTCGTTTGCCTTTATAGACCTTGAACCTAAAATATTGGGAATAATAAATCTTGGACACACTTGTCACTATACCATACGGATGAAAAATAGTTTTAACCTGTTCGTCTTTCATTTCAAGCGGAATGATGAATGCTAGTATTTGATAAGTCGAATTTGTCTCCACTTGCACTGGTAACTCTTGAAATGTTCTCCCGTCGTCTACGGTTAATTTGCCTTGACACGATTGAATAGCGGTTTCGGCTATTGCCAAAGATGAACAACGTATGTAAGCTACTTCTTTATAACTGTCAAATTCTATAGACTCCACTTGACTTTCCTGTAATTTTAATCGATCCGCTACTGCCTTCTAAAATGCCACTTTATTGATCTTCTGAGTAAGTCCTCGTAAATTAATACTAATAGTATTCCTTCGTTGTACTGTATTCATACTGTAAATGCCAACTTAATATCCTGTTCGCTTAAACTGAGAAACAATCTCACACTCCACTAATACGGAGCACCCGAAGTCACGTCTTGCTTGAGCGAGGTCAAGCTAGCAACTTACCATTGAGCCATTGCGACCCCGATATAGTTGTATAAAAAAAAGTGTATGGTGTATATAAATTATTCAAAAAAAAAAATCAGTTCGCAACAAGCGTAAAATTCCCCTTGAGAAATGCATAATATACTGCAAAACATTTTTACACATTTTAGTACTTCATATCCAAAAACCTGGAACAATTTTTAAAAAGGTGTACAAAAATATACATGAAGTGTATTTTTACAGTGTATGTAATCGACTGAAAACTAAGAACAAAGTTAAATCATGTCGCACAGAATACACATGAAAAAACACAGGAAAATAAGTACACACACTTACAAAGATCCGATTTCAGCATTTTCTCTATTAGCTTATAGCGTGAACTCTTAAAATAATAAAGCTCCCAAATCGTACTCATAAGCCACCTCGCACATGTCCTTTCCATTTATTCTTTTCTATTTCGAAAGCAGAATAAGAGATATAGAATGAGTTTCACCCAAGGACACCGATCCCGGGGGGCTTTGGGGGCCCTGGTCCCCCAAATGATAAAGTGAAGTCGGTTCTTCTATTTCTACAGTACATTGTCATTCGTTTTCCCTTTTTACTAAGCTTATCTCCCTTTGGCAAATCTATTTCATTGAAAAATTCCTCCCTGAAACACGTGTGCTATAGTACTTATATAAATTACATCACGTATAATACCCATCTCCTGGCTAAATGAGTTAATTCGTGCATTGCTTGTGTTGTTTCTGGAGTTTCGTGCATAACATCGATAAAGACCATTTAGTAAGAAAAGAAAAAATGAAAACGTATTTTCTGTCGTTTAACGCTCGGAACGCCAAGGTCGGGTCATAAATGACCCATACAGTCAAAATATTATTTTTGTCCATTAGTCTTTAAATGGAAGAGTGAAATTCTATGTATTCTTCACGTACGTGTCCAAAATTCTTATGGTAGAAAATGACGTTAAACTCATGTATTTATTGTGTAATTATTTAAGAAAATCAAGCATGGGTTAATTTGACCCAATCTTGGCGCTTTGTGTAACTATTTTTAAATGTCATTTTATATTAAAATAACAAGTTGTTGTCGGTTCTAATGATCACACGTCTCTTTCCAAACGACCTACCCTTTATAATATCTCAATCAAGGAGCGAAGAAACGTGGACGATGATGCTTATGTAATGGTAAAGACAAGTACTGTGCATACCGTCAGCAATGTAATCGCTTCATTTGCAAGAATCAGAATACAACAACAGATACGGTATGCTTTACATGTGAGAGTGAGAGAGGAAGGTAGTTTGATTCTGGTAATTTTATATGTCGTACTTTATGTGTGTAAATAAGTAAGAGACTCATGGTTCCTTCATTTCTGTGCAGCCATGAAAATGGTTACAAGGTTAATATGATGTATTAATGTTTCTGTATTTTTAATTATTTTGTACTATCTACTTGAAAAATAAAATACAACAAATAAATACAATACAATGCAATAAATACAATACAATGAATACATCCATACTCTAAAATACCTTGATTTTGAACATGTACTTTATTTGATACGAGAAATATACATGGGTCGAAAATGACTTATCTTGGCGTTCCGTGAGATGAAATTATCTTGGCGTTCTGAGGGTCCAGGATCATTCATCGCGATTTTGTCATATACAAACACAATTTAATAAAAAGAAAAAAAGATACAAGAAATGTAAGCGACAAAAAGAACTCACACAAAAGTAGGAGTAGACTGCACTACGAAATATATCCGTCAAACTGCTGTTTGGATGCAATTATTGTTTACCGTTAATAGCGTAATTTTGAGTTTTTAAATAGGGAAACTATATTGTGCGGGTAAGAAAAGTATTTGCACATGTTCAACAAAGAGGAAAAAGAGACTCTATCACACGTAAAACACGGACCATTTCGAAATCTCTTGCCCTTTTATGATAATTTGGATGCCTTAGATAGAATACTATAGAACAAACTACAACTCGATACACCTGTAAGGTAACAGGCAACGAGAGAGTGAGGACTACGTAAATTCATCGCGAAAAAAAAAAAGTATTTGGACAACCCAATACTACTCTCGAAATAAATGTTCTAGGTATCCTTTTCTGTACAAGAGCAGTGAATTGAAGCAATCCACACCGTGTTAGGAAATCCAAGCTTGTTTCCAAGCCATGCTTTAGCACTGGATACATTATAATGAAACATAAAACAGAGCAATTATTGCGGAATAGAATCCATTCTGGACAACTAAGAAAACTACCTGCACGGAATGAAACTTACATTCTTCATTCTGTGAATAGAACTCAAAGAATTAGTGCTAAAGATTTGGCTACTTCACTTGCCTAGGATATGTAAGTTAATGTTACACCACAAACAATCCATAATTCATTGAAAAAATTGTGATTTAGAAGATGTGTATGCAGGGTATGAATACTGGCCACTCCATTAGTAATTACACAACCCCAAATCATAACAGACCCTCCAACATTTTTACCAATGGAAGCAATGTTCAGCTTTCTGAAAGCTTCATTCTTCTTTCGCCACACGTCCTGATTGATATCCATCACTACAATACAAGTTTATCTTCGTCTCATCCTAGAAAAAACTAACTTTTTCCAAAATTTCAGGCATTCATATTTATATTTTGGGGGAAATTAGAATATCTTCTTTCTGCTTTCTTCTGACAAGTGTGTTTTGTTTCTGACTACACATCTGAATCTCAGTTTTTTTGTTCACATCTACACATCTGTAACATTAACTTGCATGTCCTAGGCAAGTGAAGTAGCCAAATCTTTATCACTAATTCTTTGAGTTTTGTTCACAGAATGAAGAATGTAGGTTTCATTCCGGGCAGTTAGTTTCCTTAGTTGGCCAGAACGAATCCCCATTAATTATTCTGTTTTATGTTTCTTTATGACGTATCCAACGCTAGAGCATGGCTTTCCAACAAGCTTGGCTATGTCTCAGTACCTTTTACCTTCCGCACGTAATTTGAAATTATAGCGAGCAGTTCCAATGTTGTTCAAATCACTTTGTTCCTTCATGCTGCTTTTTTATGCCTGACACGTTGTGGATTGCTTCAATACACCACGCAGAGTGCTTTTGTACACAACAGGGTACCTAAAACATTTCTTTCGAGAGTAGTATGGGGTTGTCCGAATACATTTTTGCGATGAATTTACGTCGTTGTCACTCTTTCGTTGCCTGTTACCTTACAGGTGTATCAAGTAGTAATTTCTATAACATTCTATCTAACGTATCCAAATTATCATAAACGGGCAAGAGATTTCGAAATGGGCCACGTTTTGCGTGTAATAAGTATGTTTATCCTCTTTGTTCAACTTGTCCAAATATTTTTTTCTGACTGTAGGTGAGACAAAAGCTTCTTGAACCATGCCTGTCGAGATCGAGAATTAAAAGAAGAAAAGCAATATTTGTTCAATAAAGCAGTAGCGCGGCTGAAGGGTGAGCCAGACAGAGCGCGATATTTGGAAATGCCGAGTAACTCCACTGCATATATTAACATCAGTTTCTGTTATTTCCTAAGTTTATTTTCTAGTAATAGCAGAAACTTTGTTCTTATTAGTTAGAACATAATATGCTTTAGTGATTTTTTTTAATGTTATACAAACATAGTTAAATTCTGTAATAGCTGGGCCTGGAGAAGCCTTCATAATGACTATATGTATACTATTATACGTGTTTTTTTTATGAATATACAATATTGGATTTGTATCATATGTGCCTTCTTAGACCCTTATCTGGCAAAATAATAATAATAATAATAATAATAATAATAATCTGAATGCTTCTTCCCCCAAAGTTACACAGAAATCGGCGCTCTTTGTTTCACCAACCTTCGAAATACATTAAATTCGTTAGGTAACGATTTGTTAAATTCTAACACAAGGGTGGTGAAGCCCATGAAGAATCTTCCTCTAAACCACCACCTTTGATGAATTGCGTTGCTCCAGACCTCGCATTCATTTGTCCATTACATACCTCAACAATAATACATACAGTTTTACTGCAGTAAATAAGTAATGATAACAATAGTTCCTACAATTGATCTGTTATTGTTATTACCAAATAACTATGGTTTTAATTTTCTTATAACAAGATTGACATAAAATGGCCACAGACTTCGGACCTTTACAACCAAAAGAATGGAATGGAATCATAGACGGTAGGAAACATTTTGAGTTGTCTTTCTTATTATCATGTCATAAGAAATCACTGTATATTTATTTTAGCTAAAAAAATGTAATACAGTAGAATATCGATTATCCTTAAATCTATTATCCGGATTATCGGTTATCCGGAATGTTTCCGAGTCATAAAATATGAGACAAATTTTCGTTCGGTATGACTACAGTAAATCTTGTTTTCAGCCCTTTAAGAGTATTGCCTTATTACTCTAAAACTATTAAAAACCAAACTTAAGTTTGAGATTCTAAGATTACGTATAGAGAGAGGCCTGCATTTTAACGAAATGTTTATCCGGAACATCGATTTTCCGGGCACTATTAATCCCCAATTAAACCGGATGATCGATGTTCTACTGTATTAGGAACATCAGTGTGATACACAAAACAAAGTAACTAGAAAATACAATTCTGACTGTAGATACCTGTAACTTTGTGGGAAATAACAGTAAATAATGATTCCACAAACATATAAGAGAGAAATGTGTGCAAAGGTACTTTTTATACAACTTGTTCAATAATAAGAAAAGTAAACCTAAATAACTCATAATCAAGCTTAAGACTTCTTTTTGATTTTCTATTTCATTTATTTTATTTTATTGCGTTTGTAGAAAGTAATGTTGGATTTCAGATTTATAATGTCCTGGCCTGAGTCGTTGGTACCTAAAAAAACATAAACACAATGGAAATTAATAATATTAGTAGCAAAATATGGCTTTTGTTTGAAACGTAAGCGATAATTAATCATAAAAATATGTCAATGAGTGGAGAACTTTTGTAATAGACGTTTACCAGTACTTCCAAAGCAGAACATGTCAGAAATATAATTGACGTTATCGCACACCTCATTGAATTTAACAGGGACCGCAAAGTTTTCTAAATTTCAGATTTCTTAACTCGACGAGCTGAGTAGGGATGCTTGATAATTAGGTACTGGGGTAGATCAGAGAAGTAGTCACGGAGAAAGGTATTCCGAGACTCAAGTGTTCAGTTTTCTTGTTGCACTTATATTTATTAGCCACATTTGTCATCGCCAACCAATTTCCAAAATTCAATATTTCAAATTATTTCCATACAGTTTGATATATCCGCACCACACTTGGTATTTGTGTATTGGAACAACAACAACAACCACTGGCGTGATAGGCCGGTAGGCCTTGAGCTTGCCCTAACACCATCTGTCTGCGTTTTGGTGAAACTGTGTCCACCTGAGTGACGGCTGTGTGGTCAGCACTGCGCGCACTTAACCACGAACAGGCGTATCAGTAGCTTTCTAGACCGAGTGTGGACGTCACGTCTTTATTCACGTTACTCCCCAGTTTTCCTCACGACGCTGGGTGCACGCCGAAGAGTGGAATTCCAGTCGGAATTTGAACCCGGGACCACGCGGACATGAGTCCAGCGCTCTAACCACTAGACTATGGAGCATGTATTGGAACAGATAATAGAAAAACTCCGGACGCAGCAGTTGTCAGTGTTGCCAATCTAAAATTATTTTTTTAAAAGTGTCTCTCATACAAAAGCATGTATCCGTACTGTGCAAGTCCTCACTCTTCAACGGTCCCAGTTGTCAGTGTTGCCAATCTATTGTAAATTGTGAGGGCGGAGACAGCGTGTTTCAGCTAGTTTTGATTTATTATAGGAAACGAGAAACGTTGTCCAGAAACTGAAGCTGGGAAAACTAGTAATATTTTGTAATATTAACTTTCTGATTTCCTTTTATAGGGGTTTAAATATATAAATTTCAGGTATTGTTTCTTTTCTAAAATGTGTCAATGTCGTATTTTATGGAATACTTTTACACTACATTGTACTTTTACTTTTACTTTTAGTCGAATAAATACTTTTACAAACGCAACTAATCAACTCAGATTTCGGTGTGTTTGGAATATCGAGAAGAAAATAAGGATGCTGGAGTCGGTATGTGATTTCGGAATGTCAGAATTTCAAAGTCGAAATTCCGGAATGTCGAAATTTGAAAACATCAGACTTCCGTAGCTGAAGGGATTCCGGAATTAACTTAGGATTTCCCAACAACCCTACTTAGCTCTTCGATTTTACTCCAAATATGCCCGAAATTTAGAAAACTCTGCAGCCCCAGCTAAATTGAATGAATTTTGTAGTAGCATCAGGTGCATTCCGTATGTTGGGAAGTAGCTATACCTGTAAAACGGCTCATTTCCGGCGAATGAGACCGTTGCCAATAGTTTTCTCGTGATTGATAACATATAAAGTAGACAGAGTCTAATAGTCGAAAGCTAGTCTACTATGCTTAGTAGACTCTTTTTAATTTATTGTGCTGCACAATGGTTCAGGAACCCTCAAAACCTGGCGAAAAATCAAACAAGCCACATGCACTGCATATGTGTTTTGAAAATGTTTGAAATTCTTGAAAGAAGATTATAGGAACTTTGTAAAAGAATATTATGACCACTTTTATGCAAATGAGGTATAATTTGTACGGAATAGAAATACAGTATAGCCTCAGTCTGAGCCCTCATCACTGAGGTCTGTGACGTAGCCATGAATGACTGGATCTTCCAGTAGGCTTAGCACTTCACATGATATAGGCTTTCTTTTTTGTCTGAGTATCATTTTATGCCACAAGGCCGAAATTAGAGGATCAGAGGTAATGATTACATCTCTCATGTTCAGCTCCCTTCAACTCTTCTTGGAGTGATGTTCCCGAAATTACTTCAGATGCTTGTTGCGTGCTACCTGCGCCTTTTCTGCCATCTGTCCGATAAATAGGGAGATGGGCGGAAGATATGATGGCGGCCCCATGAACAAGCACCTTGTGCAGTGTGCACAGACGCAGGCATGAAGTACCATTAGTATTGCTGTATGTAGAGCTTTGCTGTCTCTAATGCGTACGTTTGGAACTTCTGTGTGTTGATGTAATCGCTTGACATGGCTTGTAAGGTGCACGCACATCTCTTGATGATGTCCACACACAGGCCGGTTATCTTCGTAACCTGATCAGAATGTTCAAAAAATCTTTGTGACGTGTTCCGTCATTTGTTGCCCCCGAAACTCCGGATTGTGGCTGATCTACGATGAGGCCGAGTTTTTCTTTTAGTTGGAGTTGAAGTTAATTCTTCCGTTGTACCACCACATACTTATTCTCTTTTCCCCTGACCTGCCATGATTTGTATCGAGACGATCTGATACATGCAGAAGCCATTCCATAAATCTAATCCAAGTGCGCAGCGTGGATAGTCCAAATTTGAAAGTATCATGATTTTCCTTTTGCGTCCTATTTGAGTCATTCATGTGTTTTTGAGTAGCACCACATACACAACATTTTTGACTGAATGTGGTGTTAGTATGTTACAAATCTTCACGTCTACCATAGTCAGTTCAAGTTGGTGGTGGACTTCTGTAAACTGACCGGTTATTGTAATTGTTGTTGGGTTTAGCCGCATTTGTTGGTGTTGTATATATTCCACTTCAGCTATAGCAACCTTCTTCAGCTGGATCCGTACGGGATGATAAAATCGGTATGAAAATGAACGAGGATTATTTATTTTCAAATATTCTACTCGTGTGACTTCATATGTTTTGATTCGCAGTACAACCATTTATATATAAACTTAGTTTTTTCAATTTTTTTCCTCCCCATCTCAAGGGAATATTACTCTAGGTTCAGAACAGGAAATGACAGTGTAGTAGGTGGAGAATTTTTTTTACATCAAATTACATTTTCACATTTCAAATTACTTTTTACCGAATTCAATGTTAAAATTATCTATCATCCATCACATAGTACACACATATACCCAACAAACACATTTGTCATTCGAAAGATGAATGTTTATATACTTATTACACATGGACATATCTCCGTATTGAGTGAGTTCAGGTATACAAATCCCATAACCATGTCGACAGTTTTGCATGAAACATGAAAGAAATCACCATAACTTTTTGGTTATAATTTAGGTGGTTCTGGTCGACTACTGGAAGGATCAAACATATCCACGGGGATTATTTTGTTATCCCCAAATATTTGTATTTTCAAAATATCATATATAGCATACATTTCATTTGTGTGTTTGAAAAAAATAATTTTTGGCCAGGTTTTCAGGGTTCCTGGACTACTGTACGTTGCTGCAAATTTCGTTAACTTGTAACAAATAAATAAACTAATTAAATTTATAAACACGGCGGTTGGGTCTCATTCCATTGACGTTAAACATATTATTCTTAGTAAGCGTCACAGAGTGGAGTTTTGAACACAAGAAAATTTGAAGTACAGTTTAATTATCATGACTCAGGCTTTCAGTCGTCGTCCGTTGCCTTAAGAGTTAAATACTGTTGTAGATAAACACCCTACGATTCCAATACTAACATAAACTAAAGGTTACTTTTAGTTACTGAGGACGTCTATCATAAATACCTCACATCACACAGCAAGAAATAATCAGTTGTGCAAATATAATCATGATGTATCCTGCTCTACTGGAAACAGAAGATTCTTGAAAGGAAACTAAACCCTTTGCATTCGATCTAATCTTGCTCATTATCTTTTCTATTACCGTAGAATCTGTTATTTTGTCGATGAGTTGCATTGGAGATTTTTTTCGCTTTTTTTCCTAAAATAACGTTCAATTGTAGTATTTCCTATTCATTCTCTCATTGAATTATATCATAACCAGTTTCTTTTCATCTTCTTTATATTATTTCCTCCATGGTGCTCGCTTCTTGCACCCAGCTGTTCTTGTTTACCCTTTCCCATTTCCACATTTGGAAGGTTTCTAAACGTCTGTCATCTCTCTTTCGTAGAGCTTACTTTTCGCTCCATATAACACAATACATTTTACAAGTCATTTAATCAATATTTTCCTCAACCTTTTTGCTTATTGGTTCAAAGAACAGGTTCATGTCCTTCATATAACCCTCTCTCCATTCATACTTTAACAATATAGATATTGAATTCATTCAAATATTACTAGATTTGCTCAGAGGAATGCTTGAACAACACATGACGGGATTAACATTAGATATTCTCCCAGGATATCATAATGAACTGCCGTACTTCAACATAAAATTATCCAAATTTAAAGGCAACTTAAAGTAATTTAACTTGTTTAGCTAACCTGACCTAACCTCACATATTGCCAATGATTGCACCTGAGGGAGCATGTAAATTCCAGGTCAGTTTAATAACACGAAAACGCCAAGTGTTTACCTTACTGTACAAAGTTTAGCGAAGAAAATATGAGGATATCATCACAATATACTATGCACCTATTCGGGCTTGTATTATCAATATCATAAAAACTTAAGTTATTGTATTGTGGATGTTTCAAGTTTCTTATAACTGTCACTCCAGGAACAACAGAAACCATCACTGCTTTCGCTGAAAGACTTCCAAGGAGAACAAAAAGGAAAATGCGTAAGAATCTATCATCTTTTGAGATCTTAAAACAACATTGTAGAAACTGATCATAGACTAATATTACACTAATGAGTGGCCAGCATCCAGTTTCTAATTCAGAATATGATGACATATTTTACGGTGAAGTTACTTCATAAACGAAATATGAAGAGGAAAGGTTTAACTAAAATAAAATCAGACGAACGTTTGTAATGGCCTGGAGCACCAACTTTTTTCAATTACAATTTTCAATTTTTATTCTTTTATGCGTTACACTGGAAATTTTTGGCTTAAGTTTCATCTTTGAGGGATGATGTCACTTGACAATCACTTGTCTGAAGCCAGTGATTTATGAGGAAGGTAGCTACAAAAGACAGCTGAAAAGAGAGGGTAACGATAGTTGTCGCCCAGATCCTAATCAAACATAGTGCATCTGATACAGGATGGTGAGATATGGAGAACACTTAAATTTAAGGTGCGATGGACAAGGGTGAAACCTCGAAATTCACAGAAGTTAAATAAAGGATACCGGTATATCCACAGTATTTCAGAATAAAGGACGGAATTTTCGGGAGGTGATTTCTGACATCGAAAAAAGTATAAATGTTCCTTTGAACATGGGTGGAATTGCGCTTAGTTTTGGAGATGCAGCATTTCCAGCTTTGAGTCCAAACTCGACGCCTAGTAATGGGAGGAAATGAATAATTTTCAATAAGTCAGAAATGAGTCATTGAATGAAAATTCCCTTTCCGGAAATTTGTTTCTAGCAACATGTGGACATTAGGAGTGAAAACACGATGTCGCCAGTTTATCAGTGTTGCCAACTAGGGATAAAGTTTAAATTTTCAAATGACAGTACATCGTGTTATAGGATATTTTACATCGTCTAGTGATGATAAACAACATACTTAAAGCACACACCACAGAGTTGCAAACTACGGATAAGACAGAGAGGTTTTCGCGATCTTATACGAACCACAGGTCAGTCCATCTGAAATCGTTCAGCTTGGTTACTCGACCTCTTTCAAAATAATAATAATAATGCTTATATTCCTTACATTAGAATAGTTCAAAACGGGTATTCTTGTATTTCTCTCCCAATATATTAATTAATGGTCGCCATTTTTGCAGTAGTTTACAAAAAAAATATAATATATCCGTACTGGTTTGTCATAGGACATTCAAACAGTAACCATTTTTCCTCTTTAAATATGCTCGATAATTTTAGTTCTCTGTACGATAAGCCTCAAGCGTAACTGAAGTGATCAAAATAATATCCAAATGTGATTGTCACAACAGTATAAGTTCCTATTTTAGGGGGCTTTTTCATACGTAGCAGATTGAATATCAGCGTTGATCTTTTATACACTATTACACATCAAATTATATTAAATGTATACGAAATATGAAGGCTGATATGTGTTTCTTTAATTTTTTTTATGAATATTTGAAATTCAAAAATTCGTATTGGACACCCGATATCATTGGTGAGACAAAATATAAAAATCTATTTTTTCACACGTTGTACAGTTATATAACGAGAACATATGGTAGAAATATCAACTTTGATATTTGAGTTTGAACGGAGAGCCTCCAATACGCATAAAATCCGAATTTTTGGATTTTCAAACAATCATAAAAATCAAGGAACCGCATATCAGCTTCACATTTTGAATACATTCAATAGAATTTGATGTGTGATAGTGTACAAAAGATCAATTATTATTTTGAAAGAGATCGAGTAACCAAGCTGAACAATTTCAGATGGACTGACCTGTAGTTTGTATAAGATCGCGAAAACCTTTCTGTCTTATCCGTAGTTTGCAACTCTGTGGTGTGTGCTTTAAGTATGTTGTTTATCATCACTAGACGATGTAAGATATCCAATAACACGATGTACTGCCATTTGAAAATTTAAACTTTATACCTAGTTGGCAACACTGATAAACTGGTAACATCGTGTTTTCACTCCTAATGTCCACATGTTGCTAGAAACGAATTTCCGGAAACGGAATTTTCATTCAATGACTCGTTTCTGACTTATTGAGAATTATTCATTTCCTCCCATCACTAGGCGTCGAATTTGGGCTCAAAGCTGGAAACGCTGTATCTCCAAAAATAAGCGCAATTTCACCCATGTTCAAAGGACCCCTTTTACTTTTTTCGATATCAGAAATCACTTCCAGAAAATTCCGTCCTTTATTCTGAAATACTGTGGTTATACCGGTATCCTTTAACTTCTGTGAATTTCGAGGTTTCGCCCTCCTAGCTCCGCACCCCTTGTCCATCGCACCTTAAATTTTAGTACTGTCTATGTCTCACCATCCTGTATGAGATGCACGATGTTTGATTAGGATCTCAGCGACAACATATCGTGACCCTCCCTTGTGAGGTACCATTCCGGTATTCTTCTCCCGTAATTGAGTAAACCCTCAGGCAGAGCAGGCGACAGCAGGGACCGAAACGGCGAGTCTCCTCAATGCCCATCCAAAACACCACATTTTATCAAGTGCAAAGATTTAATGCGTTTTTGTGTCTGTGTCTTAAAAATCAATGACATTCTTACAGAAAATCGGTATTATAAAAGTCTGAGTTGCTTTTAATAAGCTCGAATGTGTACTACATTTTGTTCCAATCTGAACTATTGCAATTAAGTTATTGAATTCGATTCAAGTTTCCGTATCTTACATTACGAAAATTGTAAGTGCAGTAAGTTGTAAGTCGTAACATACAACTACGTAACATTTTATATCATGTAAAATACATTACAACGAGCCGAAGCACAGAGGATGAAGCAAATAGTAATGCACAATGAGATCATAGAGAAAGTAAATAAATTTAAAAATTTGGGAGAATACGTAATAAGCAAGAACGAGGCCACGGAAGCAGTAAATGTCACTTTGCATTGGACAGTCCATGTTTCTATTCAGTCCAGAAATGATTAATATCAAGAAAGTTCAAACTGAAAATTGTTATTTTGACGGTAATACTTTGTGGTAGCGAGATCTGGAGTACGACAATGACAGTTGAACATAAATCGCGCATGTTTGAAAATAACGTTCTGAGAAAGATATATGGGCCGACATACTGGAGAAGGAAGAACTTCACACACTGTATGATTCACCCGATGTTATATGAATATTGAAATAATGAAAAATCATGACGGCTAAGATGGGGAGGTCATGTAGTTCGGATGGGTGGAAAACGAAGATTATATTCTATCGTGGTTGGTAAGCCGGAGGGAAAGAGTCCATTGAGGAGACCGAGTGGTAGGAATGGCAATATTAGAAGGGATCTTCGAAAGGTACAGATGCGTATGGTGAAAATTGGCTTAATCTTGCCCAGGATAGAATCCAGTGGCGAACGTTTGTGACTACGGAAAGTAAATTGCGAGTTCCATAAGCCATAGAGTTAGTTAGTTAGATATATTGTATGGTTTCCATGGTAACGACACTCTTCAAAAGAGAGACATTTCCACGCATCACAACAACGACGAATTGAGCTAATTAATCTAAGTGGTATGGTGATACAGTGGATAAATCCTCTATGTTTAGCCTACGAGAATTATAAATTGTTTCAGTTTTCACAGTAGTCATACTCATTTCTTAATGCTGTTCCCGTATAATTTCCCGTATAATGTAAAAACTGTTAAACCAACTTCTTTCAAATTTTGTGTGATTGCATAAGGCTCTACATTTAAGCTTTTGACTGTATTAGAATACCACGCTTCTGTAGTAAGGAGAATAAATGATTAAACATATAAACTACCATTACGTAGGAGCGATTCATCCGACTGCGGCCAAACTTTACACAGAGACGTAGAAAAATACTCTGAAGACCCTACAAGTTTTACCATGTCCAGTCGTAACAAGAGCTATCTCTTACACCCATATTCAATCATTACGTAGGAATGAATTATCCGATTCCAGCAAAACTTTACATAAAGGTTTAAGGAAATGCTCATAATCTTTAAAACATATTAGAATGTTAAGACTTTTTCTGTTTCCATAGTAACGATATTCAATTATTATACACATATTAGAGCATGACAAAGATAAGACTGAATCAATTCCAGCCAAACACGAAATAAGGATGTATGGAAAACCTACTAAAATTTTAAGAATTAGAATGTTATATGAATTACTGTTACCATGATACAATGGCTCAATTAAGTTTCCAAATTATTGAATTAGATGTTAACCACTGGCTTAGCTCAATTCTGTAAACATCGCAAATCGAGAATGAGACCTAGTTTCTATAGTTTTAAATACTCTTTGTTAAAACAGGATATTATTTCCTGTCTAAGAAAGGACAGGTATTTTACATGAACTATACAGAATAAATCTGGAACTTAAATTCAGGCACTTGCTACACTGTACCACTGATGTAATTTTGATCAAGGTTCAACACTCTCACACAGCAAAATGTAGCAATTCGACGTGACATCTGATTCCGCAAGTGGATGAAAGACCTGTGGACAGATGATTAAATATGCTTTGAGTTCCCTGATGTTTAGGTACAGATGGGTGTGGGTCCATTCTACTACGATTCAAAAGGGCTTTAATGTCGTGTTCACACCATTCATCAGAATTTCCCATAATGACTTCTTGAACCAAATCTAAACAACTTGGACCAGATGATACGATGCATTTTCGTGTGGGAGAAATTGTCCCAGAGCAGTGCAAAGTGACAGCCGCCTGTCAATGATGTGTCTAACAAGGAAACCCATAACTAAAAATAAATACTTTTTCCGTTACATTGAGGAATTCTGTTTCATTTTATTAGAGCCTTTGATAGCGTAGCTAAGAAGAAAGAAACTAACGTTCGAGTTTTCAACATTTTTCACGTCACGGAATTTTGTATGAATCACCTTCATCATAATTATTTGAATGAAACAAAATGCACATTACCATTTCACACGCAGCTACATTCAGTATTAAAAATCACAATTTATTGAATGAACATATCGGAGGCTGAGTGGCCAAGTCATGTCGTCGTGATTAGAGGTATAATCTATTTTTAAAAGTGTATAATTTACCACAAATACACCACTTTGAACCAAAATGACGTGCGCGGTCAGCTTAATTCTTGCTTCATTGGAAGCAAAAGGGTATTAAGCAGCAAATGAACATCTTCTTTAATAACTTCAATATTCAGTCGTACTTGAATCTGGCTATTTTGATGCTCAGTCGTCCTTAGAATAGCTTGCATGAAACATATTTGGATGCTCTGTGAATACTCCCTCGGACTAGAAATTACCATATTCAGTACTTTATTTCGGATCTGATTTCGAAAGACTAGAGGCGTAAGCCTAGTTAAGGATGACTTAAACTAACTAATATAACTTAAACTAACCCAATCTAATCTAACCTAACGTGACTTTCACTGTTTTGAACGATCCGGAGGAGTATCTAAAGTGCAGTCCAAGTGGGATTAATAATTATAATAAATTTGAAAATTATTACGAATAAATATTATTAATTAATTCCAAATAAATAAATTTGGAAAAGTTTTTCAGGTTTATTTACAGAATGTGTGGTCTTGAATGGTTACCAAAATGCACGAATGTAACAGATTCAGGCAAGAACCATTAAACAACATAATTCTCTATATATCTTAAAAGGACAGTAGTCGTGATTTACTTCAGATCAACACGTATTTAAAAAAAGTACAAGATGGGGATGCACAAAAGAGAAACCGTGCATACAAATACGTTTAATAATGATGAACATATTATCATGTTCGATAGGCCTATGTTACAGATTCTGGTGTCTATGTAATTTCTAAGAAGTTATCAAATGCAGAAAAATAAATACGAGGGTCACTACGAAAGTTTTGAGATGTGAAAAAACTTACAGACAAAATAATTTTAACCATTACATTTTCTCAAAGTATTCACCGCAACATTCTACACACTTTCGCATTCTTCCAAACTAATTTTGAAAACAGTTTTTCCAGTCTCTATCCTCAAGTGCTAAAAGTCCATTCTCGTAGGCCAGTACAACTTCTTCAGGGCTGGAAAATCTCTATCCACGCATGTGATTTTTTTTATCGTCGGGGACAGAAAAATTCATACGGGGCAAGGCCAGGACTATATGGCGGATGAGTCATAAGTTTGGCATCTGATGACTGTAAAAACCGAATGGTGATGTTTTCCGTGTGGGCTGACGAATTGTCATGGTGAAATATGATCCCACGCAATCCAGATCTTGGTCGCCGTTCTTGAAGCTTTTGGCAAACTTTTGGGAGGCAAATAGTGGTGTACCACTGAGCAGTAACAAACAGTATGTTGTGTTTCAAGTGGAACGGTGGCTCGTATTAATTATTATTTATTAGGGAACGTTTCTTATAATATTTTGTCACCTTATTTCATCAATGATCTAACTTCTACAAATTAAAAATGTTATTAAAAACTTACCCTAATAACTTTTTAATGTTGGCAGGTGTTCATTTTTTAAAAACTCTCTCAATGAGACAATCTGTAAACTATAATTTTCCAAGATGATGTTTGATTAGTTTACCTTTACAACAAGCAGGAATATATCACACATATGAGGTATTGAGGACTGTAAGTCTGAACTCGACGAGATATCGAATTCGTTCTTGCTTCTCAAAACCCCTCATGTTTTCCGAAACGTTTTTTTAATTGTATGCTCACATTGTATGCTAAATTACACAATGTGAACAATTTTAGAAATTAATACATTTTCTCCATCCTCTATTTGCTCCTGTGATATTAACGGATATATTCGCCTTGAGCCTTAGACGCCTGAAGACCACAAGTAAATTCCATAAATTCATTAACGGATATAGATGACGTCAAAACAACAGTATAGTCAATACCAAATAAGGCAATAATCTTTCAATGTGCAATTATTAACGTGATTTAAATTTCATAACCCATACTTCAAGAGTAAAATTGAATTAAATTGACAAAAGGAAAACACATGCATTTATACGAGAAATGATCAGAAAGTGTAATGAAATCTTGATATAGAGCGCTGTCTATCGCTAAAACAAGGAAACTTAGCACTAGAATCAAACTCAAACTTTCAGAACAATGTGTAACAATTCGTTTTATCGTTCTGTGTAGTTGCTCAACAATGAGCTGTTACCATGGCGTGTTTGGTTTTTCTTATTGTGCTATAATTTTAAAAATAAATATGCGCAATTGTAATATACTTAGAAGAATGACCACGCATACACGAAGAAAGAAGAATAAATGTAATTCGCGCAACGCCAAACAGTGCATTAACGTAAAGTTTTATTTCAAACTTGTAGAAAGGGGAAAATAAATGCATGAAATATTATAGATTGTTTGTGGTGATGTTACAGTTTACCCTTAAGAAGCTTTACAAATGGTTTGGATGCTATTTTGAAGATTACGAGTCGATTGAAGATGATGAATCAACGGTGAGTGAGCTTCAGAAACAACTGGTCAAAATGTGGAAGATAAGGGCGAAGTAATTTGATGAAAATCTTTTGACTATTAGACGAATTGCTGATGAGTGAATATGAAAATTGTTCCACGAGTTTCGAGCAAAAAGAACAGCGAGAAATCTCGTGGAAAAGGCAATTTGTTCCAATAAAAATAATGTGTCATCATTGGCCGTGTTCACTGACACTTACAAGAATGAAGCAACAGTAAGTTTATGGTATAAACGTAGGTAAAGTACTGAAGTGCAAGTGCATATAGTGAAACATATCTTAAACTGTAGAAATCTAACAGAATGGAAAAGGATCTGCCTCTCTCAGAGTCACCAGATTGAAAAGGAAGCAGTAGGTTGAGATCCCTGAATCCAAATTTGAAATTAGTTTTTCTCTACCTGCTTTCATTGAAGTACTAATGAGATTTCTTAAAATGAAGAGTTAACAAATCATAAGTACCTTTCTCTTTCAAGGTCATTCTGAAATAAGTTTCTCTCTACCTATCTGAGGGGCTAACCTGTGTTTCAAGCAGACGGCCAAAGATAAATTAAAAGAGGGGCAAATACTTTTCGGGGTCCACACGAGAGAGACCAAGCATCGTTTTTTTTTAAAAAAAATAGCAAGGACAATGGGATACGCGTATCGGAAACCAGAGGGAATAGCTTGAAGTGGATTAATTGTAATTTTCACTTTAGGTTTTTTAATAATTGAAATATTCACCGTACTTTTTGTTCAAATCTCGTATATTGGTTTCAGTGTTGCCAAGTTTTCGTAACTAGATGTTTCAATCTTTTTTCCTATAATTTTTAGTCTTGATAAGGCAGAGTGCATACAGAATCTACTGAAATAAGTCTACATCACTACACGTATGATAAGCATACACACAATCAATAAATGCTTTCCATTTTCGCCGTTAAACAAAGTTTCATACCAGAAATGAGATTACTATACATATTACAGCACTGACTAGTTAATTCTTTGTTTGGTAAGTCGAATTATTAGGTAATTCGAAGAATGCTTTATTTATCTTGAAATTCTTATTTAAACCAAGGTTGAAAAGTTCATATTTAATTCGAGATTTTGAGAACTTACATTCAGGTAAGGCAGAATGGCCAAATATGAGTTCACTAATATCATCTCATCTCTAGATCGATGGATAAAAAGTTGGAGATTAATTAAATGTTTTGTATGGAGCAGAAGCCTGGGCTCTGCGAAAGTGTGAAGAAAGAAAATTGGAAACCTTTGAAATGTTGACGTGGAGAAGAACAACAAGAATCAGCTGGATAAGAAATGGATAAAGTACTGAAAAGAGTAGGCGAGACACGAACAATACTGGAGACAATAAAGAAGAGATAAAGGAACTGGTTAAGACATTTGATGCACAGATATTGTATACTGAGGTATTGAGAGATGCAATTGAAGGTATGGTTGAAGGAAAGAGAGTAAGAGGAAGAAGAAGAGTCCAACTCCTTGACAATATTACGAAAAATAAATCATATTTTGAGATAAAAAGAAAATGCAAATGCGGGTTGAAGGAAGAGGGTTTAGTTTGCCTTGAAAGACTTGCCGCCTTCGACAAAACAGTGATGATAATAGGTAAATCCATCGTCAGAAAATTGGGAGCCATTAACGTCCACACAGGTAATTGAGAACCACGATTTAACTCATCTGAGATAATCCTGAATTAATCCTGAATTTGAATCAACTACGAAAACTGAACTAGTGATTTTAAGTATTCAATTCTTATCTTTGGACAAATCATATCATTAGTATTCTTTTGAATAGAAGAAAAGTATTAGTATATGTTCTTTTATCCTGTGAGGTATTGCAGGAAAGATAAATGGACGGAATTCTCCACTGTCATTGGTTAGTATGCGATATTTACTCCCCCTTCCCAATCATTGATATACAAAACAAGAAATTAAAAATCTTCATTGTTTTACGAACCATAGCGACCAAAGTATTTTTTCTTTTACATTCACAGTGTCAATATTTCTGATTTTCTGTGTTAATATTGTTCCTATTTGAAGGTTTCTCTTTTTATGAAGTCTATTTTTTTAAGCCAGAAGTTGTCATCTTCGATTACAAGGAGCCATGTGAGTGATTAAGGTAAGATCCATTGATGGTTAATTATTAATGCTTAAGAAATTCTTTTGAATAGATTTTTCCCTTGAAAACACATTTGTTAGTTCGAATCTTGAATAATTCTATTTATTTTCTTATTTCATTTGAAGTTCATATGTGAATAGATATAATGTTTGTCATTATCGACAGTTCTTTGAAGTGTGGATGTCTTAGATGGTGAACATTGCTTACAGGTTGATTATGTTCTGGTGTATCTTTTCAATTGTAGTTTGTTAATTTTGACATAAGAAGAAACGATAACTACACGGACACAACTAAAGTTTTATTACTAAATAATTACACTCTCTCTCTCGTGTTTACTTTGTTGGATTAATCAAGTACGAAAATGCAAGTAAATCCATATAATCTTAAAGAACAAACACAATTTCTACATTAACTTTGGTTCTTTTCCTTTCAATTATGGACTATAATCTTTGGAAACTTTACCTGTGTCCTTGTATCCTGATCTAGTTGGGATAGAAAATCATCGTAAGCTAAGTTTCTTAATTTCATTTCATACACTGTAAAAAAAAATGCCCTTTTGCACACCTCAAAGGATTCAAGTGCACAATGGGCACAGTTAAAGTGAACTAAAAGCGATTTGGTAGCCTAGAAAGGAACCAAAGAAATGGTGGCAGCGGGGATAGAACTCTGATTTTGTTATAGCTTTCTATTGATCAAACAACTAAGCTGAGAAGAACATAATAAAATTCGTCACTTCTCTTCCTGTATATTGACAGTGGGAATTTTTACAGTGTATTTCAAGCATAATTTAATTATAAAATAGTCGTACATATTATGGAATGCTTAGAATGCCTGGTAGAGTTACTATTCTTAATGATTTCTAAAAATACATGTTTTAAGTATTGGGTATATTTACATTTCAACCACGAAATCTGTGAAGAAAAGTCTTGATACTGCTTTTAATTCTGTATCTGGCAACAAGCTATGTTCCAATAACTACCTCCAGTGCAGGATTCAAGGGAGTCATCAATTTATTTTTACCAATATACGTGTTGTGTTGTTACACGATAAAAATGAGAAAGACAAGTGTTGAATACGTTATGCAACATGGACCATGTGAACTCTGATATCAATCGAGATCTAAGTTCCAAAGTGAGAATTATAGATCAGGACTTTGAGTTGAATCATGATAAAAATCGTCAAATTCTGACAAAATATTAAAGTTTGAGAAAATATTTTCAAAGATTTTTCTCAAATGTTGTGTGACGACCAAAAAGCACCGTCGAAAGAAAGTGTCAGAAGAAATGCTTTAGAGGCTTGGAAAGCTTCGAGATTTGCAAACGCGTTATAACGCATGATGATAGTTACTTTCTTGGGTACGATTCTGAAAGTACGATTCGAGTACGGTTTTCTATTTCTGTGAGGCACCGACAGAGCACACACACAGTGATACAACTGATTGGTTAATCACAAGTGAAACGTTAATTAGGTGAAACTTGTACTGGAGGCAAAGAAAGGACATAGTTTTCGATTCGATGTTTATTTTTACTTTGTTTTTGAACTATTGTTATATCTGAAATTTAAAGAAATTTGTCTCATTTTACATTCTAGATACATTTGGTATATTGGATTTGTTAGTTATAGAAACTTAATTAAAATTTATTAAAAGGACACCTTAGTGTTAATAAATATACTTGAAGTAATAATTGTAGATACTTGAGTTGTGAAAATAATCGGTAATTTCTCTATAGGAAGAGAAATATTAATTATGCAGCTTGTAATTCTTGTTCACTCAATGGCTATTCCAATAAATAATTTCACGACGTATACAATCATTTCCCGACCTAAGGATTTAATTTTCTACTTAATTTTGAGAAATTTTCTTCCGCTCACCTCATAGCAAAAACACGCAACAACAGTCTGTCACCACAACTTTAAAACTACGCTAGCGTTTGAACTTTGACGTTTATGTTAGCATATTTGTAAGTGGAGTTCTGGTACTTAAAATCAAAGTATATCCTTCTTATTTATTGTATATTTATCTTGGATTTGGAGAGTTAGCCGTTACAGTTGTAGAAGACGCCACAATCACGGCATGTCCCTTGTAAATATTTAGGTGGGGAGTATTTTTCTTAAGTCTCTCAAAAGTTTAAATTTTAACTTTGGTTTCGCTCAGCTCTTCGCCACGTTCAGTTTGATATATGTTTCGTTGAAAACAATGGATTGTTTTCTATATGGGTAATGTGATTTTCCATGGACTGTTAAGATATTTTCTAAACAACACTACATATTTACAAAACTCAACTCGTCTAAATAATCATCGAATAAATTTACGAAAAAAAAAACAAACAAAAAAAAACAGAATTTAAAATTTTTATTTCTGGAAGATATAAGAAAAGCAAATCACGTATAAATTCAACAAAATAAACATACCAACATGGCAGCGGCATAACACTGAAAAGATCGCGCTTTTAATTTAAAGCTCTAAGAAATGAATGCTTTCTTGTTCTTAATATCACCTTCTGCAATATTCAGGAGGAATGATGGATGAGTTCAAATTAAACCCACCAGGAATTAACATAAATTTCCCGCAGAAAAGTAATTTAAAGGTTAAAATATTGATATAATAAAAGTTTATAAAAAGATCACTGATTGGTGTTAATCACTGGAAATTAAAATTCAGTTCTGACTGACAGAAGACTCGGACAATATGCATGAATGTTCTTCATGTCTTCATTGTCTGTCTGTTACATCTGAAAATGAAGATAAGAACAGTCTAAGGATGAAGATAAAAAAAATCGATGCGGGATCTATTGTGATGAAAGATGATTGTTTACAATTCCAATTTCTTTTTGAACCAAAAGGTGAATGTGAGCCAACACACTGAAAAGTGAACTACAAACCATGAGCTCGAGTCTCTTTCTTTCTTCTTTACTTTCCTTTTCTCAGGAAAATTTCAAAAGGAATAGCTATTGAGTGAATAACTATTTCTCAAATATGAGAAACTTTTAAATTTGCTTTAAAATACTGCAAAAAGGATACCAACGGTGGTTAGTAAGTTTGTTTTCGTCATTTGGTTTCTTTCAGATCTAGAGAGATCGTCTGTATGGAGAAGTAGAAGTACCCTGTTCATATCCAGGAGAACGATATTGGTGTGGACTCCCAAGTAGTATAAGGACAAGGAGACTGTAAGTACGTTTTGTATACACAGAAAATGTGGAATCCCAAGTAAGTGGCATTTAGTCCTGTAAGATTGTTAATCCAAATTTCTCTTTCAGCTTCACAGGTAGGTGACTAATCCTCTTTTTCAGGTGTGGAGTGGATTCGAGAGAAGAGGAGCACCGCAGGACACCGATGGAGGAGAACAACGGTAAGTGAAGTTCATCTTCACTCCTTAGGTGTAAGTAGGATTAGTTCGTTTGGGGGAATGCGCGACAAATTCGGTTTCTTATTACTTTACCGGAAAGTAGTAAGAATTCGAATATTGTGGAGTCGAACCAATTTAGATTTAAGTTTTTTCGTTTGTGTTTTTCTTCTCTCGTTTCAGGTACGGAATTCCATCAGACGTATGGCAAGACGAACGCGGCAGATGAGATGTGAAGGAGATTCCTTGGTTCGATTACAACGCATAAATAGGACAGAAAGGTAAGTGAACAAACTACTAATCGTCCTTTTTTTTCGCTTTTTCTTCTATCGTTTCAGGTACTACTTTCCAATAGGCGAAACGGAAGAACAACACCACAAAGGAGAGGCAGAGCGTGGATATTCTCGTTTGTAGAACACACAAACAGGATAAAAAGGTGAGTGGATTAAACTACTAATCATCCTTTTTTTTTGTATTCTTCTGTCGTTTCAGATTCAATGTCCCAACAGGAGAAAGGAAAGACGAGGAATGCCACAAAGGAGATGCGAAGGATGTACATTTTCGATCATAGAACGCAAAAATAGGACCAAAAGATAAGTAGAAAAACGATTAATCACTTTTTTTTTCTTTTCTTCCATCATTTCAGGTTCCATGTGCGAAAGGGAAGACTAATGCTGCAAAAAGGATATGGAGGACGCACATTCCAAATTATACAACTCACAAATAGGACCAAGAAGTGAGTAAAAACAAAACACTAATCGTCTTTTTTTTTTCTGTATTTCACTTGTTTCAGGTACTAATTTCAACAATCGTAAGGGAAGAAGGAAACGACAGAGAGATTAGATACCCAACAATGTGAAGTAAACCGAGAGAGGCAAACACAAATATGGAATGGAACGATGGGCCATTGTTTGGAGATGACCAGGTAAACTTAATATCGTACTCTAGTTTTTGTAATATTTTAAAGTTAAAACGTATGGGTCACGTATTTAAGACGAATAAGTTATCTTTTTATAATCCATCGTTTCTTCTTGTATCAATTAAGCAGTTAAGTAAGTATAGAATGGTGTAATTAACACAAAGAGTTTAAACCAAGTTAATTACATCAACTATACATTTCTTTTAATAATATAAACTAACCACGACTTCTTATTTTCAGCTTAAACGCTTCAGTATAAAGATAAAATCTTTCACTTTTTCACATCTACTTACCAATTTCTGAAAACGGTGTAAATATGATGTATATAGTTTAGAATGTAAGATATTGATAATATTAATTTAAGTAATTTAAATAGAGTATGTTGTAATTGCGAAAACATTTGGTTTAAATTCTTTAGCAGCCAGAAATTAGGCCAAATGTTTTCTTCAAAATAAGAAATTTACTTTAAATGTTTATTAATCGCAATCACTGTTTTCAAAATATCGAAAAGTTGATGTGAAAAAATGATGATTCAGAAATCTTGCTATTTTGTTTTAAAGAGAGAACAAAGAGAGACATGAAATGTTGAAATACTATTTTTAACCACACCAAATGTAATTCCTTTTAAGAAGATTCTGGAGATTGCATTTGACAGTCCTAAGTCTGTGTAAAGTGGGAAGGAAAATAGTGATTTCAAGTTTGCACTGTGCAACATTTTGAAATATGTATATGGGTGATGTTGGCGTATTCATAACCTCAAAGAAGATGAGCATGGTTGAGAGTTGTAATACCTGGTTGACTTACTTCTGGAATCACGGCTACTAAAAAGCCCTTTGTGTTGAGTGCAGAGTAAGTTATTTCCGCTGAAGATTCTTCAAAGTGAAAGATTTATATCAGGTAATGTTTAGAGGATTCAATTGGTTCTAGCCAAAGTTGCTTAAAGACCATTAATTCAAGTTTATCAAGACTCAGCAGTAAGTAAAGGAGAAACACTAATCCTAAAGTAGAAGCAAAGTTCAAAGCCAATAATACGAAGATATTCTTCCGCTCTAGTGAAGTGTTCCGAAATCAAGTAGTTCACGATAATGAAGACGATTATGATGATCATAATAGGTACTGCGATGATAAACTCAATTAGGTAAATTCAGTGAAGGTAAGGCACATTTATTATTGAATTGATGCATTAATTTGAGTTGCTGACTTTGACGCAGAAAGATGATGGGAGCTGTAACACAAAGCAAAGTCAGTCAACTACGTATTCTCCTTCTTTCCTAGGTTTTGGTAAGTAATCAAGGCCGTCGTTGAGGAATACCAAAAGGTGTTTTGGAAGTAAATCCCTTACACGGCGATAGAGAAAGAATTAAACAAACGAGGGACAAATACAGAGAGTATTAATTCTAGTTCTGAATTACTATTTTGGTCATGTTTGGCGTGTGTGGGCTGGTGCTTTTACAATCCCGCAACTCAATGTGTCGGGTATTAGGCGCTTGGGCTTAACATAGCACTGATTACAGTGAGTTCATTTTAAAAAAATGACGCTTTGGAAACGAGCTCTTCATATGTGGGAAGCAGTCATGCATATGATGGGAAAATCTTTATTTCCTTTCATGGGATGTGGATAATGATTCTCCGGGGAATTTTCCTCCCGGCCCACCTCGTGTATTTATTACCACATGGCGCTAGAACATTGATTCCACTCGCAATGTCATATCAGATCACAAATGACAACTCCAATGATAACGAACACAACACGCGTTTTCAGTCCAGGTGACCGGAAACCCAAACTGCGCCTGTGTGTCTGACGCCAACTATCGCCCTCCGCGGCGCGGCAGCAGTGTTCGATTTGTTATAAATTACGAAGGGGGATCCCAAAACTAGTGATTGCTAGTAAGTTTCAACATACATACAAAGATTTTATCCATGGTTGAGTGATCTTCAGAATCAACAACCGGGGATGAATCCTCACGCATCAGGGAAAATTCCCGGTACTCCCCAAACAAATCGAACACTGCGCGGCGGTCTAAAATGTTTCATTATTGAGCGGAAAGCCTAAACTACGCATTGAGCACGGAAACTTTGTCAATTTCCTCATATTATGCGAGTAATTATTTATGCCAATTGAGAAAGTTTTCTTACTTTACGAACACCCTACATATGAAGACAGGAAGAATTATATTTCGATTGTGATACACATTAAACATATTTTTTGCAATGCAATAGTTAGCCAGAGTTCATCTATTTTTGTTCTGATTTTCCTAAATTCCTGTTCTCGACATTGATATAATTTCTTATCCTAAACATCATTATCTCTTTTTTGTCTTTCCTTGACGTGATAAACTTGACAACGTTGCAATTGAACTTTTCTTCACCTTCAGAATTGATAAGCTACTCTTTATGCAGGAGACTCTTCTGAAGATATTTTGTTCTTGTAGCTGCTATTTCGAAAGATATCTTATCTGTTTGGATGGAAATAGGATCAAATTTGGTGTAAAATAATCGAGGAGATAACAAACACACCTAGTGTACTACTGGAGAAGGAACGTTGGAGGAACAGAGTAGCTCTCGTTACAGGCGAAACTTTAAGGGGAGTTTTAAATACTACGACTACCGTAGTATCATTTGAGTTCAGTTGTGATGAGTTCTTGTGCTTTGTGTGTCGGTACACCCGATCTACAATCACTGCCCGATCATAACTCAAAGTTTGGTGACCAACTTTTCCGGATTTTAAGGATTTGTCCCTTCAATCATATTAATTCGGTCGGGATACCTAAAGGGATTTTTTCTGTTTGCATAATTTCTAAATATCTTTCTAGGTAGTAAACACGTTGCTACTAGAACAAAAATTTAATATATATATAGAAGAACAATAAGTAGTCCTGATCGGCACACTTGTATATTAAATTATAAACATGTCCTACTGATAAACAAAATATTGACTAAAATTAAAATAGTAATTTAAATATACTTTTTACTTTCAATTTGATATGATTTATTGGTCCCAGTAATAGAACTATGTCTATTTAAGGTAATATCAATGGAGAGGAATGTAGGAAGCAGAAGAGAGTGTGGAAATAAAGTCGACCAGGTCCTAGCTTGAAAAACCACTTCCAAACGAGGGGAAATTGACCCCATCCTACATTCAATGAATACTGGTACCCTTTCTTTGCATATTTTCTAGTTGCATTACCCTCCTCTTTGTTTATCATAGTTTATTAAATTGTATATGCAGATAACTAGAACCTAATTTCCACAGCATGGATCCTATTTTGTATTGAACTCGGAACTCCCAAGCAGCAATTTGACGCTCTGCCACCTGAATCACCGAGGCAACTGGAGAAAAGACAATTTAGAAAGAACGGTTTAGTACATAAACTGTTACACGTCAGGGAATTGTGGAATTGAATCGACCAAGTTGGCGCTGAAAATTTACATCAATCAGCACTTGCTGTTGACAATTCCTGAAGCATATCCCAGTGATTCTTCCAGAGAAACCTCTCCGTATTTTGATCTCTTTGAGAGGAAAAGGATGTATTACTAGTATATGTAATTACTAGTTCTTGAGAACTTTCAGGATGGTTATTTTTCATATTCTGGAGATAGTACCTCCGGTTTTCATCTAAAAGAGAAGCTGAAACGATCTGTTCCAAAACTGCTTTTAACACAGTCGCTAAGCCAGTGATTCTCAAATTTAACGCGGCTCATCCTACCCAACAATTAATTATTCACCGCGCTCTCCTGCTGTACCCCATCACATATAACGAAATATCTCGTACAAACCCAAACTAACTACTTCGTAGTAACTTTGTATTCTTCATTACAAGACACTAATTTTTATATCTATATAAGACGTGATCTGGAAAAATATCACATTTAAGACGATAAGTCATCAAAATTATAAATAGTCGTATTTATCCTAAAATAGCACGTGATCCAAAATACGGCAATGCACGGTGGGTTGCATAAATGCCAAGGCGTTAAACTTTAATTGGGAATATTTTATTAGTAGACTAGTTAGAAATTCCAGTTCCCATAGGTATTTTTGAGGCCTGGCTAGTTTTACCGAAAAAAGTGCGCTAAATTCAAATATAGTGGTTACCAAGGTCAGAATTGCTCTGGAAATCCAATATGTAAGCTAAAATTCAACATCGCTGTCAGGACTAAAACACTATGCTTCTAGAAAATCGAACAACACAGGTGTTTCTGGTCGAAATTTGGGAAAATTTGTTGATTAAAACATTTTTACATGAAGTCTGCATATTTCTCCGTGTTAGGTAAAGCTTGGAGCTCGGACCTTACATTCACATCACCTAACATACGAGTCTTCAATTTGAAGATGTCACCTCTTACAGCTGTTGTCTCAGTGACGAGTATAGTGGATCAAACTCCACTGTAAGTGTCCCGTATGTAAGCACGAGTTCTCTGTGTGGCTGATAGTTTAAGGTATTTGCTCATTATGTAGGACCTTTTTGTCTATTTTATGTGCGAAGTGGATACATTATGTGTGCCTTATGTGAACACCTCGTCTTACAAGGGACCCTAAGGAGAAGTGCGCTCCAAAAGCAGAAAATTTTATAACCATTGGAAAGAGATCTTAGCGCTATACAACATACGTAAAAATTAGCTGCCCAATTACATAACTAACTGAGAAATTGATGTTTTCTGAAAAATCCAAATTTGACTTTTGTTATCGTTCGGAGCACAGAAACCGAATTCGACAGCCATAGTCACATATGAATTCATCACCCTAAAACAGGATCATTATTATTTGTCGAATTTCGCTTCTTTTTCGAGATAGTGGGGTCCAATTTGGAGTCTGAAATCGATTTTTTTACGTACAATGTTAAATAAAAATAATATTTTTCGGTAAATCATAAAGTATGCATTAAAGTAATATTTAACGTTTGATAGTTGATTTATATCAATACGGTGCACATAACGAGTTAAAATGTGTTATTAGTGGGTTCTTCAGTGTTGCAAATCTGGTATATTGTTAATGGTAATACGATGGTTTATTGGATATATGGTATTCCCCAGTGATGATAAATATTATGAAACACAGAAGATTGCACTTCAAACTTGAAATATTGTGTCAGGTCAAACATGGAACAACATCAACATGGACCTATGGAACGTGAAATGTGGTATAATATTCACAGTTTGCAACATTGAGTTCCGTGCTTCACACACGTAACATTTTCCACCATTGGGGAATACCGAACAACAACAACAGTCAAATTTAGAGTTTTCAAAAAACATCAATTTCTCAGTTAGTTCTGCAATTGGGCAGCTAATTTTTACGTATGTTGTATAGCGTTAAGATATCTTTCCAATGGTTATAAAATTTTCTGCTTTCGGAGCGCACTTCTCGATAGTGTCCCTTGCTAGTCTGTTTGTGTGTGGACGTCTATTAGAGTGGCTGTTAATTTCTTACTTCCGAATTTTTTCAGGCCCAACCCCTTAAATGATTCAATATGACACCGCATGAGAAAAATTAGTTCAATTGAAGAATATTTAACCGACCCGCCCGCGACCTAAAGTTTTCAATGCATTTACATTCTACAATGTTGCAGAGGTCTGTAATACACCTTTGTGATTTGAAAACGGTTGAAGAAAATGAGGCCGTTTCTTGGGCAGGAGTAATCGAGTAAGGACTGAACCTAAAACTTCGCAGTACAATCATGACGGTCATCTTGAAGTCGGCCATCTTGTATTCAGATAACATTTTTTGAATAGGAATGGAATCGTGTGGAAAACCTTTTTTAAGTAGCTTTTCACCATAAACACACATCTGTCGTTATTTTCAACTTATCTCGAATAATGAAAGAGTTAAAAAAAATATGGGTGGTCGTAATTAATAAGTTTCTTTTTAGTAAATATTTGCATCTCGTAATTTCCAAAATTGTTTCAGTACATGTAGAAATACTATGCACAAAATTTTAACACTATCAGATTTCAAATTTGAAACCTTTGCGTTATATTGTAGAGTGTAAATGCATTCAAAACTTTGGGTCGCGGTTGGGCCGGTTTAATATTCTTCAATAATTGCACTAAGTTTTCTCATGAATAACTTTGGTCTGACATGGAACCAATTTAGGAGTTGGGAGCAAAGAAATTTAAAAAATATATATATTTCTTCATATAATTAACGGCCACCCTACATTATCTACAGTATGTGTACATCTTTCACCAAGTTAGTTCCTATGTTTCAAATCCATTTGCTTCCCTGATTGGTCTCAGAATTTGTTTTTGTTTTCACTTATTTTCCTTGGTTTCTGAATGTTTCAATTTTGTGGTCAACCTCCGCTTCTGGCCCAGATCTCTGCTGCTTGTCCTTTGGTACATTTGTTGTGGCTTCCTCACTTTCTTTTTTTGGGACTGAGCTTTCCTATTACTCTGTCGGTTTCTTTGATGACATCAAGCTTGTCTGAATTTGTAATACCACCCTTCACTTGATTCACTTAATGGTTTTCACCTGTTTTCTCCACTTATTTTTTTATATCTTAGGTATGGTCCTCAAAACGCCGTTTTCATGTTCGTAAGTGGCATTAGTCTATGTGTTTTTCACTAACGTGAGATGGGGAGGGGGCAAAAGTAGATAGCTTTTAATTAACGAAGACAGTTCTTGAAAAACCTGTGGTATGAAATTCCAAAAATACACTGAGTGTAACTGTGAACATAATTTAGAAATAAGAATGGACCATCAATTTCAAGGAGGACTAGTAGTCCAAAGAAACAAAATCCTTTACAGTTTTATACCATTACTTACTTACTTACTCTATGGCTAACGGAACTCTCAAGTTCATCGTCGTAGTAACAAACGTTTGCCATCGGGTTCTGTTCTGGGCAAGATAAAGCCAGTTTTCATCACAAACACTACTTCTCGAACATCCCTTCTAATATCGTCCTCCAATATCGTCTCGATCTTCCCAACGGTCTGTTTCGCTCCGGCTTTCCAACCAAGATGGAATATATAGTCTTCGTTTCTTTCCCTTCTGAGCTACATAGCCTGCCCACCTCAGTCGTCGCAATTTCATTCAACATCGGCTGAGTCGTAAAGTCTGTTAAGTTCTTCATTATGCAGTCTTCTCCATTATCCAGTCATCTCGTTCAGTTTTTGATGTTTCGAACCTGATTTAGTATCGAAACGCAGTCAGTCCAACAGAAAGTTGTCCAGCGTAATTGTTGGAATGGAACATACACAGGAATCGATTGGTCCTCCTTCCTTCCTTCTGTCTTATGTGTGCATTGGTCTACTATTCAGGATGAGAACACAAACATTTACAATTTCCCAATCATCAATTGATATATTCTCGAAAAGTGTTGCTTAAAAGACGAAATCGCATGCATTCAAGAACGGGTACTTACATACTACATCACAGTCGTCTTCTTGCCCTTTAATTTGTATCTCGGACTCTGTCATTTACTATACAACTGTTCAAAACTAAGTTAAAAATCATACTTCGAACTTAAATTCACGACGAGAACCGCATCGTAGAAGGCTATTCTAGAAGATGTTGCTCCTACCAAGAGCTGGATGATTCTGTGTCCACTATAGCAAAATTCGCACATAAATATCAAACGGTATCACCCGATCTGCGCGGTGAGGGGGACTAAACATGATCGAAAAACGCCTGTTACCTCCGAAACAGTCGACTCGTCTTCTCTTGACATACGTTTTGAATCCTGGCCCTCTCCGGCAGCTGAAAATACAAAGAACAAAAGAAAAACAGGCATTTACACTTACTTCTAGTGGAATTTTCCACTCTTTCCCGTTGCTATGTGCTTTCTGAACATCAGCAAATTGTAGTTTCAGCTTCTGCAAATCTTACTATTTACGGAGCTCAACATTCGCTTTACGACAAATTACAAAATGAATAAAATATCCGAGTCCTACATCAAAGTTGTACATGCAAATTAAATCAAAGAAACGTCTTCAAGGTTTCACTGAGCCTTGATGTGCAAATTCTATAAACCAGACACCATATAACATTTTACATATCTGGTGTAGTAAAAAGTAATCCATTGTTTTGCCAATAGATGGCTTCAGTGATCTGTATCTGGCGTGATATAAGTCCGATCGGGTTCAACGAGATGGCGTTCAAACGATGAGATTGCGTACTACAAACACTGTTCAGATAGTTGTGATGAGTTGACTCAGTGTTGTGTGAGCGAGCGTCAAAATGGACACTAGCAAAGAGAAAATACGCTATATTTTACAGTTTTTCTTCGATAAAGGCGAAAACGCAAGCCAGGCGGCTGCAAATGTGAATAGTGTTTATGGTCCTGATACTGTAACAGCCAATCACGCGCAATTTTGGTTTCGTCGATTCCGTTCCGGTAATTTTGACGTCAAAGATGTACCACGCACTGGAAGGCCAAGTGTCGAAAATGTCGATAAAATCATGGACATTGTCGCGTCCGACCGTCATGTAAGCACTATTTCGATCGCCCAAGAGCTAAACATTGCACAAATAACCGTGTGGAACCATTAGCATAAGGCTGGATACACAAAGAAGCTTGATGTATGGGTGCCACACGAGTTAACGCAAAAAAACCTCATGGACCGAATTTCCATCTGCGAATCGCTGCTGAATCGCAACAAAGCGACCCATTTCTGAAGCGGTTGGTGACTGGTGATGAAAAGTGGATCACTTACGACAACGTCACGCGAAAACGGTCGTGGTCGAAGTGCGGTGCGCCGGCGCAAACGGTGCCCAAGCCAGGATTGACGGCCAGGAAGGTTTTGCTGTGTGTTTGGTGGGACTGGCAGGGAATTATCTACTATGAGCTGCTCCCCTACGGCCAAACCCTTAACTCGGAACTATACTGTCAACAATTGGACCGTCTGAAGGCAGCAATCGCCCAGAAGCGCCCAGTTTTGGCCAATAGGAGAGGCATTGTGTTCCATCAGGACAACGCCAGGCCACACACATCGATAGTGACTCGCCAGAAGCTCCGGGAGCTTGGTTGGGAGGTTCTTATGCATCCACCTTATAGTCCGGACCTGGCACCGAGTGATTACCATTTGTTCCTGTCCATGGCGAACACGTTTGCTGGTGCAAAATTCGCGTCAAGAGAGGCTTGTGAACATCGACTGTCTCAATTTTTTGCCAATAGGGACAAGGACTTCTATGAGAGAGGGATCATGATATTACCTTCCAAATGGTAACACGTTATCGAACAAAACGGCGCATATGTGACCTAAATGGGATCATTCTAACTATGCCTTCAATGTCATGCAAAAATAATGGATTACTTTTTACTACACCAGATATCACATATCATCTCCACAAATAAGTTACCGTATTTACATTATTCTTCAATACCCTTTGTTTTAGTAATAAATCTCGGTACTCCGTGTATCTTCGGTGTATTCCTTAAGCAACCTTCCTTTGCTTATCCTGATTATAACCATATTGTAGATATACGAACTTTTTAACAATATACACATACTGTACATACGCAGAGAAACATCGTCGAAAGTTTATAGAATATCTGAACCAAAACCATGTTTCCAATCAATATCTGACGTCAATGGAAGACAAAACTTCATGAAAACACAAGTTTTCTTAAGCAATCGAATGAGGTCATCCATACTATATGACATGATCATATTATATCATTCACCACCGCTCCCTTAAAAGAAACTTTCTCATATAAAAAACAAGAAGCATGCAGATCTCATTATTGTCACACTATAACTTCATATTCAACTTTCTGTGACGCACCCTATATGTTCTAATATCATCATAAAATTCTCATCGAAAAGAACTTTCAATGACACAGCCTGTATGACATAAATACACCATAAAATTATTTTTGGCAAAAGCAACTTCCATTAAATTCAGGTAATTAATTTCCTTTGTCATTCCAGAAATATCGTATTAAGGTAACATATTCATAATAATAATTCTAATTCCATGAAGCTCATACCATTTTACCAAAAAATAGATAAACCATAATCAATAGCCAAGTTATGAACCATAGAAAGCTAGAAAACTGTTCATGTCACATCAATGAAAGCAAACTGATAACATCCGATAATTTCCCATCGAAACATATCGTTATAAACTTTGCTTGTGTTTCTCAAAATTCGGGTTAAATAGCTGATTTGTGTACCCTTGGTCATTTACCCATTGTCTTATAGTTAAATCCTCCTAGTTAGCTAACTCAGCTTCCGAAACTGGACGGCCATTACTCCTATCTTTCTTTCTGGATTTCCTACTTCTTTGCGAATTACTCTCAGGCACAATTTCGAAATTACTCACATCATCATTCATTAACCAAGAATTATATTACTGAGTTAACTTTATAACATCATCGTTGTCATTAGCTACCTTCTCCAATGAATCTTCAAGTTGCTGTAACATTACAGAAAATCTACCATCATTCACAATACATTTGTCTGCCTTGATCGAAAGATCTGAAATAAATAAAACCATATCCGATTGAACTTCCTTACACAAGGTCATTGTATACTCTAAACTGGATAAGTTCATATTCTCACATTTATTTGGCTTTACATTTTGCTGTACAGACGAATTATTGTCAACTACTTGTGTTTGAGATATTAACATTTTTCATAACAACTAACTCTGAAGTATCAGTAGCAACTTCTTCCATTTGCTTGTTAAAAATAGAGTACTAAAATGGGCAATTCATACTCAAACCAACTTGACCTAAAATAATATAATCAATTGCAAATTGGATCACTTTGAATTCCATCATGTATTTCACTGAGTTAGAAGTTACATCGAGCAAAGCTGTACCCACAAATTCTAACTGTGTATTATTTATCGATAGTAAATGTGACACGTTAGGCTTAAAAATTGAAGTAAATTTAAGGTTACCAACATTGAAAGAGAAATGACGTTTACCTTAGCACTAGACTGGATCAGACATCTGATTGGATGATCATTCACAAGTAGGTAAATAGAAGAAAGGGTTTCATCGCTATCAGATTCTTGCGATATCAAGGTCAAACAATCTTCGGCAAAAACAGTAGTCACGTCTGGTTTCTCCTTAATTACCGATTCAGATTGCTCCGGAACGTTTTTCAAACCAATCTTTCTTTGTCTCTGTAACTGAAAACACGTTTTTTGATTATGTCCTTTTCCTCGGCAAAAAACAAACAACAAAAAACAAATGGCGGTCGTAGCAGGATCATTCTTGAAATCAGGATGGCTTTTATTACAACTGTAGCAAACCTGAGTTGTTCGAACGATAAATATATTGAGAGTTGTGACCTAACCTGTGATCATCATGTACTGTGAAACAGTCATTTGCAGAATGGAACCTAGGATGGAAGCAAGTAGAATCCTGTTTCACTTGTTCCTCAATCGTTACTATATCGATAGCATTCTTCAGAGTTAACTTGGCATTAGGCAATAATCGGTTTTCTATTGCCTCATCCTCAACTACAATCACAATCTGATAACGAAATTAAATCATCTGCAGAATCACCAAACTTGCACTTCGCCACCTGTTTCTTTAGATTCATAATTAAGTTCTTTGCTCGTTGAGATGGAGATTGCTTACTAGATTAAAACTTGAATCGCTCTACAACTACATTGCATTTAGATTCAAAACGATCTTTGAGTTTTTCAGATAGGGTATCAAAGGATTACTCCTTTACAAAATCTGGTGACACAAGATCCCTGATGACAATATACAACTATTGTCCGATTAACGATAGGAATAGTAATACTTTCCGGTCATCCTTAACCTCCCACATTTCACAGAATGTGTCAAATCTCTCCAGGTATACATCAAAATCCATGGAGTAGGGATCAAATTTCTCTATCTCTTGTTGAGCAGCGGCAGTCAAAACTGCCAGTGACTGGGCCATTTGTGCTGTAATCTAATTTATATATAATGGTAGTATATATATCTGAATGTGTAGATTACGTAAATGAACTAACTCAGCCGAACATAAAGGTTAGATTAGGTTAACGCAGATTACATCTGAGTCGATAACCATTCTAGCAACATCTAATGGACACACATTCTAGCAATCTTACTAACATGACAGCTATTCAATGTCAAATGCATGATGAACCGAATTCTCATTATTTTATTAAATTGAATTGCAAGTCGTGGAAACAAATATTAAAAATTCGCTTCAAGAAGTGTGATCACCAAGACATTCATAATAGTAGTACACAGTCAACATTGAACAAATAGAGAATAGGTTCTCAGTTAAAGGTTTTACTGCACAACATAAAGTAAAAGACATGCAACAGCAAAACATCTATATATCACATATCATCTCCACATATAAGTTATGATATTTGCATTATTCTTCAATACCCTTTGTTTTAGTAATAAATCTCGGTACTCCGTGTATCTTCGGTGTATTCCTTAAGCAACCTTCCTTTGCTTATCCTGACTATAACCATATTGTAGATATACGAACTTTTTAACAATATACACATGCATAGCTAAGAAAAACATGAAAGAATCATCGAAAGTTTATAGAAAATCTGAACCAAAATCATAACTTTTAAGTAATATATTTTCAATCAATATCTGACGTCACTGGAAGACAAAACTTCTTAAAAACACAAGTTGTCTTAAACTATCGAATGAGGTCATCAATATTATATGACATAATCATATTAGGTCATGCACCTTACTACAATTCCACGTGGAGGTAGATTTTTCCTCTTACATTTCTTAGTTGCACTTAATGTATTTCTTGCGCACTTCACTACTCATGTTTTTGTCATACATGTAAGTGTATTTGGAATGTTTCTCCGGTTATCTATAATGATCTCTCAGGTGTAACTGGAAAATAAATGTATAAATAGATCGTCAATAAACGTATTTTTAAAAATGAAAGGTGCAATTAAAGTCCATGTTGGATAGAAAAGAGCTTCCGCAACTGATTGAAAATTGCCTTAGTTCGTCACCTATGTCACGTAGATGTCACGTGTCTGCAAAATATGAGTTTCTGAATTGTGTGGCGTAAAGAAGATATTAATCAAGAATATATTCGCATGGGGTGTCATCTCTGTACATTGAGTAGTTTATAACTTGTAAACTACATAGGTAAACAGTATTTCAATAACATGAACTTGAATAGAGGGACAACGTCCTTAGTCTGTCCTGAAAAATACCGAAAATTACATACATCTCTACATAAGGTAGGCGACGTTATGTGCGCATTTTGCACAAAAATTTACCTTTTAGTAATACTCCATAGGCGAAGATAGACACAATTTCTAGCAGCCTGAGCCTTAGATGTCGAAAAGTCATAAACAAAATAATTTCTAACGAAACATAAAGAATGACCTTTCAAATGAAGTCCTCCAATGGACATAAATTCACTCCTTAATGAAAGTTTAATTGAATTTTATTTATAGCGTTTAGGTATCATTGGCACAGACCAGGATACGGTAGGGTAGGAAATATTGGAAAGAAGTTAGCCGAGGCTATATTGAAGGAACAAACCTGGCAGTAGCTTGGCGTTATAATGTGTAGATCTTCATTACTGGAGTTTCCTTGCCAAGAGCACAAACATAACAGAACTTGCATGTTTCGTAACCAAATAGAAAATTGGTGAAACCTATAGTTACCATTCATGGGATAATAAAATACAAAGTCACCCCTATATTATTTTTCTTCAAATAATGAGAATTGCTTTTATGTGAATTGCTATACATAAATAATACGTCAGAGTGTTTCGTCAAGGTATTATTATAGTATAGTAAATACCATATTATAGCCAGTGTCTTTTTAGTAGCTTTAAAATTCAAGAATAGAAAAATGCTGCTACTATGGCTTAAGCCTATCACTGGTCTATATATTAGAATGAGCATAAGTAATGAGATAGTCAATAAGCATTCTCATTATTGTCAGTTCTGGTTGCATTAGTATAAATGTAGTTCCTGAATATGATATACACTATTCCTGAAATAAAAACTTTACCTTTTAATTTCACCTTTCAGGAGGAACTTTCACTACGAGTTAGAATTATAACCTGTATCCTTCCAATCTGGTCTTCCAGAGAATGGTAGCACCCTTAGCCTATACATAAGCTACTACCTTGACATTCATTCCGTTCTCTAGTTATTATTCTTAGGTGAAGTTCAAAGATTAGACAGATAATTAGGCACACCTTTATGTGCTTATATCTGATTCTGAAATTAATTCTTTTCATAGAAAAATTGCATAGACAAACTAAATATAAAGGAAAATGGAAATATAATGCTTTTTTCTTTTTAAGGAAAGACGAGTATACTAACTGAATTTTTTTCTTACTAACAAACATTATTTTCTCAGAAGAACTGAAAATATGACTGCTTTTCCTAATTAGGGAGAAAGAAAACTTATATAACTATTTGAATTAATGTTTTTCGAAATACCTAATACTCTTTTATTTGAGGAACCTGAATTAATTACTTGATTTTGATTTAAGTCTGACAAAATTAGATTATAATTATCAAACCTAAAATCCTTGTAAAAGTCTACGGAAGTGTCCCTATTGACTCTAACGTAGATTTTATGTATCTCACTGTAATCCTTTAAGTACTTGAATTTACTATCGTTACCTTTAGTGACATTGAAATCTAAATGCTCCAAATTACTAGAGAATCTATTTACTACGTGCTGTATAACTACAGAACACCCACAGTTACAAATCCAATATACCCAGGAAGAACTGTGAACCAGGATAGAAACAACCATTTAGCTCTCATTCCAATTTTACTCTTTTTCGCAAAATCACCAGCACAAGGAAAAGCACTGTAAAGATACTCACTTCCGGATACTTTTTTTTCTTTTTAGCACAATGAAACACACCATGGAGAAATATCACCCTTTTCGTAAGCTTTAACAAATTCCATGCCAGATGCTTCACTAATTTGATTAGTGAGTAATTCAAAATTATATTCATTATTTAAGTAACTGAATTATATCAAAACTCGAAGATATACGTAATCGGATATAACAAAATACGACGGCATATACTACCAGCACCGACTGTATTTCACAACCAACACCAACGGCATTCCCAACCAGCACCGACTGCATTCGTAAAACCAACTGGCTTTTCAAGCACATGGTTCCTCCAACGCCTTCACTTGCCGCTTCTGAGCTTCGAGAGCCAATCTAATTGAACCTACATTACAAACAGACATCCAATCAGAATAGATTATGTATAGAAATTTAAATTCAGAAGCTATCAACAAAGAAAGTGTTGTCCACCAAAAGTAGCTATTTTGGAGAAAAACATTAAAATATATAAAAATGTTACACATTACAGCGTACAGTGGAAAATACTGAATACATCTAACAATGCTCGGCCGCTGGGTTCGAACTCAGGCCCTGCAGAATGCGAAACCACTGCGTTAGCAACAGAGCTTCGGCTACATGGTCACCTGAGTAAAAGTACCTAAATTTAACACTGACTATAGTATAACCACCTTCTATTCTTTTAAGTTCTCTGACTCTCCTAGACTGAACCTACATTTTAAAATTATCTCACCCTGGCAATGTTTGATAATGGCAGTTGTACCACGGCAAGTGAATGTGTTTGTTAGTTTCCAAAGTTACCAGTAACGAATATAAAATCAAAACATACAAAATTCCAATAAGTGAACAGCTAATTAAGGCACTTGCAGCGCGATACGGTGAATCAGTTCCTCAGAAACTGTTACTTTGAATCTGAAGTAAGAACAGTAATAATGACGGAATCGAAACTCTTATAGGGATTATAGAAAATATTAACCATCCTTATTGACAGTGTGCGTGTTGGTATACCTGAAACTAAATTTTTTGCAAAGTATATAGCCAATTAGGCTTACATTGTAAAGATACTGTCATTAACAAAAATTGGCACATGAGTCACCAATTCGAATTAAAGTTCCCAAATGTATGCTCAATCAATCAATGGAAAACTTTGCAGTTACCGGAAAGCAGCTACGACTGATTATATGTTGTCAACAACAACATAACAATCCGTAAATTGGAGAGCCATCTCGTAACAACTTCTTGTTCATCGCCCCCGGCGTTGCCTAACTTTTAGATATATTATTATTAGACTAATGAGGCCACTAGTGAAGAGTACGAAACACATTTGCTCACTTCGAAGCAATTACAGTACAATAACCCTAAGGCGTCATTTGCTATTTCCCTCCAACATTGTACATAAATTGCTTTTGTTTATACTCGCTACTGTATTCACAAAAATAATTTTAAGTCAACTGTATTTCTTTTAGGTCATTATGCTCTATAACGAACAACTGAGATTCCATTGTCAAAATTTGGAACGTGAGGTGGGTGACATCATCCAATAATTGATCAGAGCTTGAAGAGATTCTTCACTGTATGAGTTCATTCGATCTATTTTTGAGGTGTGGATTTCATGACGCAAATTTCATCAATAAACGCCAATTGAAACGGTCTTATTTGTTAATGACAATAATATTGCTATGATGTGATTCATTGTTCAATAAAATTCATTGTTCGCATAAAGGGAAATTACAAGTTTAAATTTTAATATTTAAATGTTGTACATTGTTTAAGTTATGGAAGTTAACATGAATCAACCCAGAATATTACTTCTGTTCATCTTTCGTGTGTTCATAAACTCACTTTTGAAACCTACTGCGGATTGTCATTCCACACGCAGCTAATATCAGTATTAAAATGTTTATAATTTACAAGTAATATAAAAAAATGAGTATGGAGGCTGAGAATCTTAGTGGGTATACAATTACTTTTCTTAAAATAATATAACTTTGTTGAAAATACCATTTTGAACAGAAATAACGAACACAGTGAACTTAATTCGACCTAGGGTTAAATGTTTAGTTCGACCTTAGTATCTACAACACCTCATATTTCTCTAAACGATTCCTCTTATTTCTATGCTTAATTTAACAACGTGTACAATTTTGAGAACTAGTACATTAATTATCCTCCATATCATTAACTGATATTGATGACGTCAGTACAACATTATAGTCAATATCCAATAAGAGAATATCCTTTTAGTTTTATTGATGGATTCACATTACATAAACACATTGCTCACGAGAAAAATCGAATCAAATTTACTCCTCCTCTGGTGAATTTCATCGAGTGCTTATTAATCATATATTATACAACTATGAAGGATAACACGTGATTTGTTTAGCTGTTGGACACAATAACTAACATGAAAAAAATATTAAAACAAATAAGTAAAATCAACAAGATGATTTTTGTAGCGAATTTCATTATAATATGCGAATTTCTGATTTCATAGTCTCCTTGCATCTATTTCAGATAAGCTAATGAGTTTTCCTTAGTCGGTAGTGCTAAAGTATAATCCCAGTCTGAAGTTATCCGCGCAGATTTTAAGAGAGTATTTTATGGAACTAAACAGATAAAACCTATCAGTATGTCCTGACTAAAAAAAACTAACGATAAAAAGACATGGATTCTGTGTTATGTAATACAGCAACGAGAATGGTTTTCACTTCATCCAAACATTCATTATGTGAAGTTTTATGGAGGATATTAAGGATCAGATATTGTTACTAAATGGTAAAAAAGATAGCTGTTGTGAAGGAATGATTCGTATTATTTATGTGGCTGCTATTGAATTGCATTTGGTTCAATATATGTTATGCGTTTAGGTTTATTAGGTATTCTGCGAACGAACACCAATCTTGGATCATAGTTGTTAATAAACAAAAAATGATATTACCTAACCTATTTATCGTACCTAGCTCCATTTCTATTGAATAATCTTTGGGAGAACTTTAGTTCAGTTGCATTGACGCAGTCGGTAGGATCTCAGGATGTTAGGAAATTCTATGTTTTTTTAATCACTTGACGTGAACGAACCCAATATTTACAGCTATATAGAGCGTTTTGAGCATTTCTGTAAAGCTCACAAAGTAGTAGAGGATTAACAGCTGAGTCTTTTGTATTCAGTAGTAGGTTCAGAAACTTATGAGAGGCTTAAAAACACGTGCCTGTCTGAGTCTTTACAGAAGCTTAGCTTTAGTCAAGTAAAGGAGAAGTTATTCGATATTTTCGAACAAAAGCATTCAGAGATTATGGAACGATATCGCTTTCATCTACTGAAGCAATTAGAACATCAGAGCATTCAATCTTATGTAGCTCAGTTAAAGCAACAAGTGATACTACGGTGAATATACCGATACCATGTTAAGAGATCAATTTGTCCTTGGTATATGTAATGACTGTATACAAAAATGTCTCTTATCGGAGGTTAAGTTTTGAAAAAGCCGTTGAGTTAGCACGTATAGTTGAGCAGGTAAATGCTGATATTGTATCAATGAAATCATCCAACACATCACATGAAGTAATATATATATAAGTTAACGCAAAGCACAATTAAAGAAAATGAACCTAACCAAAATAAAGTTATTCATTGTGCTAGATGTTTGTTCAGGCACCAATTAGGCAAATGTAAGGCTTTTAATCAAGAATGCCATGCTTGTCATTACAAAGGGCATTTCCGGGACAGTCTGTATTGTAGATTAAAAGGAAAAAGTAATTACACAATCCTTACAGCAGGATAGTAACGATGCAGAAGAACAGCACTTAATTAACAAACTTACTTCGACTTATGTGGATGATGTTTTACGAATATCTAGTGAAAATGATTTTACAGTGCAGAATGGGAACAATGATTTTGTCTTAAAGATAGGTCATTTTTAGTACCATTTTCAATTGATACAGGTTGCTGGGATAATCTGATTTCATTACAGTTACTGCAAACAATAAATTGCGGGATGCTGATGTCACAAGGAATTAGAGATATTGTTTTAATTAATGGTACTACTCTGCAGATACTAGGTGAAGTTACTTTGTACGTTCAACATAACAGTCGATTGTATCAGTTGGTATTCACAATAATGAATGGATGTCTGCATCATCAAGTTATAGGTAAAACGGTGTTAGATCTTATTTGTCCAGTTTGGAAGGAAAGGTTAAATCTAATCAAACCTAATGCTTTCATCAATGACATTCAGTGTCCCCTACGAAGTTCAGTTAACACTATAACTATTCAAGACAAACAGCAAAGCAGTAAAGATTTGATTGGACAAAAATCTGATAACATTCAATGTATAACTATGCACCATAAATTAAAAACTGAATTAGCTAGCGTCAATGAGCACTTAGCTAACAGGCTTGATATCTTGCAGAAGGAATTAATTAATTTACATTGTAAATATAATGGTAGTAGCATGGAAGTGCGACAATCTTCAATTGCACAAGAATCACCTTCAACAATTTCTAATATGCTTTACAACAGAGCAAACAGTTTGTCCTCATTTCAAACTAGGGCTGATAATTTAAAAGACATTGGTAACCAGTTTTACAGAATAGGTGATATAAAGTCAGCCTTAAATCATTATTCAGCTGCTCTACACATGGATCCATCTAATCTATTATTGTATAATAACATTTCAGTGTCATTATATAAACTAAAGAGATTTGAGGAATCAATACAGTGGTGTGACAGAATTATTGAAAAATGCATAGATCTCGATGATAATAAAAATTTATTGTGCAATGTTAAGGAGTGCAGATTACACGCATTACAGATGCTGGATGAACCAGAACAGTCACATAGCGTGTTGGTTCATTCTTTGTGCGTTTCAAATGACAGTGAAGCTATTGACCGTTCTAAGCAATTAGTATTTTCTAACATAGATTCTGAGGAAGACGAGCAAAGCTACCTCTCTTTACACGATTTGGCAACCGATGTAGAAGCTGTACCGCTTCATCCAGTGGAAGTTGAATTAGATACTAGAGATATTAAACACGAGGAGGTGATTTCTGGAATAACGGTTGAGGAAGTTCATTCGCAGTACTCATCAATAGGTGTTGTTTAGCCTAACGAAGCACACCGTAATATCAGTAATGTGCAAGAAACTGCGGGGAAAGAAAATGAATTCAACCTTTCTAAACGTCACTTGAGGGATACATCCGAAGAAGTTGTTCCCCAATCCCAAGATAAGGTTCAACAAATATCAAGTGATGTGACAGATCAGGATGCTACATGGACAATTGACATCATGTTGAAATCAGTAAATGATGAAACAAATTCAAGGGAGATTAGACAACATAGTAATATTAGTCCAGTGGGTGTGGAACCGAAAGAGTCTTAATTTTCATCCACAGTACAAGCAAAACATAAAAATAATTCTGGACCGAACTAAAACAAAGTACTAGGAAGAAAAGAAAAAAGGGTCACAGAGGTTTAAATGGAAATATTGATGCAAGTGAGTTAAGGAAAGGATTAAATTAATTAGGTCTGCAACAAGCTCTGGACAATTCTGATTTTTTCAACATCAAGGATTTTGTGGCGGAATTGATTGAGGATAATAACTTGGACTTGGCAGTAGCTTATACTCGCCCACATATTCTGGTTCCTTGAAGATGGAGGGAGGAGAATTGCTAAAGTATAATTCCAGTCTGAAGTTATCCGCGCAGATTTTAAGAGAGTATTTTATGGAACTTAACAGAGAAAAACTAACAGTATGTCTTGACTAAAAAAACAAACGATAAAAAGATATGGATTCTGTGTTATGTAATATAGCAACGAGAATGGTTTTCACTTGACCCGAACATTCATTATGTGAAGTTTTATGGAGGATATTAAGAATCAGATATTGTTACTAAATGGTAAAAAGGATAGCTGTTGTGAAGGAATGATTCGTAATATTTATGTGGCTGCTATTGAATTGCATTTGGTTCGATATATGTTATGCGTTTAGGTTTATTAGGTATTCTGCGAACGAACACGAATCTTGGATCATAGTTGTTAATAAATAAAGAATTGATATTACCTAACCTATTTATCGTACCTAGCTCCATTTCTATTGAATAATCTTTGGGAGAACTTTAGTTCAGATACAGGTAATAATATTATCCTGAATCTGTACAGATACGAGGGCGGGCTGACAAGTAGTGAACCTACCATTGAAAGAATGAACACCAACTTCTAGGGATTTTCAACATAGTCTCCCTGCACTGTAACACAGGGGTACCACCGTTTCTCCAGCTTCAATATGCCCTGACGGTAGAAGGGATCTCCACTTCGCAACAGCATCAATGACTGGATAATTCGACGGAAAATGTGTGTCATGCAAATGTTGCTTCAGTTTGGGGAAGAGATAAAAGATTACTTACAACATCTATTCATGAATCTGCTTCCCCGATAAAACTTATCGTAACAGGTATCGGATGACTGCACGTTGTTCTAGTCTTTTGTCTTGTGTCGTCGTCGTCATGTTTTCTCTCTTATTCCTCCAGTATCTAAAAAGAGAAAAACATTTACAGGCGATGCCTGTGAAGTGAAGTGCAAAAGGTACAAAGCATACAATACGTTCATTATAATTCAGACAAGTCATTCTTTCATAAGGAGGCTCACTCACTACATCTCAGCCCACCCTCGTATTTTTCACAAAAAAAATAAATCGATTTAGGCGACACCTATGCTGAGTTTTAGTAATACTAGTTATAAAAGGCTCATATTTGATGACATCATAAGACCATTCCTTATATAAAAAATAAGACAGTAGAATCTCAGTTGTTCATTATGGAGCTTCTTAACCTAATTGAAAACAACACCCTGATCGAAACTTGGAATTAGTTTACTAAATATATCGGCAAATATAACCAAGAACAGGCTTAACCCAAAATTTCCAAAGGCCATAAATACATTCAAGCGCACTTTCTTTATTGGGTTGTTGCGAATGAAATTACCGCTTTCATGCCTGGTAGGAAACGCACCTGAGCATCACAACACAGGGATCGACTGAGGTTACACGTCTAACGTCACAAACTTTGTATACGTCCAGCAAATAGGTCGGGGTACCCAGGCAGTCAGGAGGCAGTGTGTTGTTGAACCGGGTCGTATGAAAGTGCACCATGAGAAACACAAAATTGCGAGTGGTTTATTTTAATAAATTCTGAGCAGCAAATTGCGAAAAACACTAACAGTACATTTCGGACAGGAATGGCGAATGAACGCACCATTCGCCGTTGGCTTGTCCAATTTCGTCCCGGTGACACAATATGCAAAATAACCCCCGCGGGCACCAACCAATGTCATGTTCGAATGAGCTGCTCAGGTATACCGTGGAAGTGGACCCTAGGGAAAGTGTTCGTGCCCTTCGGCATACACCATACCACTGTCAGTCGGCGGCTCCACGCGATCGGTATGGTGAAAAAGTTGGATTCATTGGTGCAACATGATTTGACAATGGCAATCAAGAATCGCCGTCTGGAGTTGTGCAGTTTTCTGAGTGTATAGAATAAACGGGAAGGTTTCATGTACCGGATTGTCACTGCAGATGGAAAATGGATCTGCTATGACGATCGTAAAGTCAGGACAATGGTTGGATCGTGATCAACGTCCAGTACGGTATCCTAAACCATATCTCCACCCACGGAAGGTGTTGTTGTTGATAAGGTGGTCTATGCTAGGAGTGATCCATGTCTTTCTCAGGCGAGGTATAACCATCACTGTAAATTGGTACAGTGCTGAACTTCAGGAAATGCACCGCAAACTTGTCCGCAAGAATCCAGCAATTATCAACAGAGACGTGACCACATGTGGAATGATAGTGTCCGCTCACGTGTCGCGCAAAGAACGGTGCAGGCTCTCCATGGTTTGCAGTATGAAACCCTTTCTCACCCGCCGTATTCCCTCGATCTCTCTTCCACTGACTACCATCTCTTCCGGCATCTCGATCACTTCTTGGCAGGGAAGACCTTCCCTGGTGATCATCGGGCGGTGCAACATGCAGTTGAGGATTTGTTCGCATCGCAGACTTCAGACTTGTTTCGCCACGGAATCCAGTTGTTGGCTGAGCGATGGCAACAGTATGTGGATGCAGACGGCGGCTACTTCGATTAACCCGGTAATGAAGTTTTAATTTTTTTGGTCTTTGAACATAACACACATGAGTCGAACATTTCATTCGTACCAACCCAATACAATTTAAGGCTCATTCCAAGTGACGTCATAGTTGCTGTAGTTGCTGCTAAGTAAGAAAATGTGATTTCTATTTTTTATTATACAGTAGAACCGTGGTAGTCCGACCTACGATGGTTCGACTACTCGCGTAATCCGACCATGACGCAGGTTGCGGAATGTTGGCGTATGTCATATGAAATACTATGTACTTCAATGAGTCAGTTTGCTGATGACACCTGACCAGTGCATTCTGATACTTTGCTTAACGAGAGTTTGTTTTTTACACAGTGACTTTTGATAAGGTGTACAGCTTGTTTGTGTTATAAATCCGCTTCCAGTTCAGTGCACTCGTCCTATTTTAGCAACGAAAAAGCATAAGCACGTTACACTGACTTTGAAGGACTACAGCTCCTCTGATAATCCGACCTTTTTCTTTGCGTTCCGACCATGCCCGGAGTCCCATTGGTGATGGATTAACGAGGTTCTACTGTATCTCTTACTGACCTAATATTGATGAATCTGAAATACAGTAACCTTGGAATTTGGAAGAGTTGTTGCATGATATCCTTCAATTTAAGCACTCCTGTGTTGTTGATGAGTCATAGAAGTCAAAGCTAGTTTCAAGTAAGTAACAAGGCCTTCCACTGATTTATGTGGATCTTATTAATCTCGAAACATAGATTTGGAAGTCTTCAAGCAACAGTGAGCCCTATACTAGCTTTATGAGTATCACTGGACTTCGTAGATGACGTCATCGTACGACTTGCTGTTTCAGTTCAGGTCTACCAACAGTTTCGTTTACCAGCTAACCATGACTTTTCAATGTGCCTAGTACTTGAGGAGAATGGGGGACTTCGATTTCGCATAAGTTATTGCTTATCGTACGAAAACACAACTCAGTAATGTTAAGATAAACAATTGAGGACATTGCCGGAAGTTGTTGAATATTACCAAGAAGTTTGTAAAATAATATTTATGTCGTTGACACCATAAAGCGCATAGAATCAGATTTGAAAACTGTTAACTGACCTGAGAGAATTCAACGTTTGTGTGAAAATATAGTGAAAATTGTGTATGCATATTATGTGTCCTTTTTCCGGCAATCAAAGCCTAAACGGCTGGAGCTAGAAAAACGAAATTTGCCATGACGGTACATCATCACCATTAGATTAAGAAAATATTACAAAATGTTGAAAACGTCGGCATCTTGAATCCAAAATGAGCGCCAAATTGATTTTTTAAAATAAAATACACAGCCTAAACAGCTGGAGAAAGAAAAACGAAATTTGGTATGACGGTACATCATCACCATTAAGTTACGAAAATATTACAAAATGTCTCCAAAGATGCCATCTTGGATCCAAAATGGCGGACTCCAAAAATTCATTTTTAACGCCGTTTGAGCTAAAGATAAGAAATTTGGCATAAAGGTGCACTATCAAACATAATTGAGGAAAATATTACATTTTGAAAAAGTCGCCATATTGGATTCAAATTGGCCACCAAAAACAGTTCCCACACCGTTTGATCTAGAGATACGAAATTTGGCATAAAGATGTATTATCAAGAGTAGTTGAAAAAAGCTACAACAATTTGAAAAAAGTCGCCATCGTGGATTCAAAATGGCCGCCAAAAACATTTTCCACACCGTTCTAGCTATGGCAATAATTTCTCCCATTCAGTTTCAATCGAAAAGAACGTCTTTTCCTCGGTGACGGGCTAATTCCTAATTCACTTGTTTGTATGTTTGATCTAACTAGATCAAAGTTTCTCTTGTACTGTGTAAATGATTGGCCTCTGACGGAAAATATGTGAAGAAGTTCTACATCAAACACATTGCTGAACCATGAACAAAACTTGATCATTGTCTAGTTGAGGTTTTGTCCGCCAGCAGGGTAGACGCACGACAGTGTTCACTTGCGGAAACTTTTCTACATATTTCTTTCTACCAAGCTAACGAATCGAGATATTGACTTGAAATTTGTAGGACATATAGAAACGAACACGGTTGATCGTTTAAAACGATTGCCAAAAAAGCGGTAATGTCCTCGATTGAGCTTTATTATGAGAAGAAATAGAACACAGACAAGTAATAAAATATCTGTAATAGAACAAGTGAAACATTGCGTTGCGTATCATTACCATCTGGGTGCGGTAATTATACGCAGCTTTGCTTCTTATACAGTATTTTCCGTTTCGATCGAGAGAAAACATGAACGGATATGCAATAACAATCCTTAATAACAACAACAATATTGCAGCTTGCATTATAAAAAATACTTGGATAAGATAAGATAAAATGAATTGTATGGGTGGTAACAAGAAAATACGTAAGATATTTTGTGTACAGAGAAAACAATATCAGTCCGTTTTCAGCCATTGTGAAAATATCTTTGTTATGGCTATTATAATCTGCACAGATCCTTACTAAAACAAACTTAACAATAAAATAAGAAAGTACCCACATAATGAATGCATGTTCCGTTACATTCTGTTGCATATACTTAAAAAAAATCTATTTCGTGCAGTTACTTTATAGTAAATACTATCAATATCAAATGGCGTCTCTTGTGACGTACGTCCCAATGTTCACTGGAGCTTGTATGCTTCATTCTATACTACGTGCCACTATAAGTAAAGAATTTCCAGGAGTCTCAGTTTATACGATACTACGTGCCAGTACCCCATTCTCGTATACTGCCTCTTCGGTGATTTGGTACGTCAATTCACAGTCTATTATATGTGTTTCTATAAATTGGCTAGTGGGAACTTTTGTAATTTCGAAAATTTAATGGCAAACGTATTTTATGTAAACTTTCAAAGAATTGATTTACATGTGACGTATATATACGAGACATGGTATCAACAAGTTATAAAATTTTGATATCTATCGGTAAACCAACATTGAAATCAAATTGTTAATCTCTCCAAACAATGTGTAATATTATTTTTTTTCTTTGCAGTTAAACAACAATGGGCGCGTTACCATACATATATATTTGTTTTTAATTGTGATTTAGTTCATGCATCGGAAACAACACATTAACCTAAACTTTTATTTTAAAAATATTTAAGGTGATTTTGCTTTAACAGTCTTTAAGATGGTTTCTTGATTGCGGACTCTTCGGGAAGCGTTCTTCAAAACGAGAACATGGTGAAAATGGAAAAGCTGAACGAAGGGATAGAATCAAGCAGGACGATCTTAACATGTGTTTAACTTGGTTGAAAGCTTCTTAACAATGAATTCGCAAGTGAGTGCGAAATTTGTTCCACAAGTTTTTAATGGTCGAGCAAAACGAAAAGTGCTAAAATCGCTGTTCTTTTTGCCCCAGAAGATGCAATTTTCATCCGATAAAAAGGAAGATGTACTCAAATCCACTGTATTCACGCGATCTGGTTCTATGCAACTACTAGCTATTCCTCGGGGACTGTGTTAAAAGGAAATTGTTTTGATTCGTATTCAGAAATTGGAAATATCACTGCAACACAGCTGAAGAGTGTCAGAAAGAAGAAGGAAAAATCTTCCAGCATTGTTTGAACAAGTACAAAGGCGGTTGGATAAGTATATGAGAAATCAGAGGGAACACTTTGAAGTGGACCAATCACAATTTATATTTTACTGTAGCATTTTAAAACTTAATCATTCATTGTAGTTTTTATTCACACATCATATTTTGGTACATTGTTGCCAAATGTTTCCGAATTTTTCAATCATCCACTTAACATGATCTTCAGTTTCTGTAGGACAGTTATGGACAGTTCTGTAGGACAGTCCAAGTTTTAAATAAATCTGCATCTATGCTGTCAATTCATAATTACTATTTTCACTGTTAAACAACTCAAAGCCTCATACGTGAAATTGGGTTACTAGTTACTTTAATTGAGATTGCTTCATTTGATATTTTATTTATTTTACGCTCATTTGTAGTGTTCAAATATAATTAGAATTGATGTAATTCCTTTTGTCACAAGAACCTTGTGTTGGGTAAATATTAAATTAACACAGAAAAATGATAACCGCCGCGACCGGAACTCGAACCCTTATCTCCTAGTTGCCGGCTGGGTATGCTGTCCATTACACCACTATCCGGGTTCGAGTCCCGGTAGCGGCGGTTGTCAATTTTTTGTGTTAATTTATTAGTGTTCAATTTTCTAACCATTTTACTTATGCCACTGTAGATTGCAGTATATTTGTTTGCGGTTTCTTACAGTAGAAAAAATCAAAATTATTCAATCAGATGTTTTGAAATGGAGCTTTTATCTGATATCTACTAAGTAGTTCACTACAATCTGCCTGTATGATCGTGAAATAATTTATAAAGAAATACCATTTCATCTACATTACGCTTTTACTCCAAGATCATGATGTCAAAACTCCTGTTTACCGTATGACTATTTTGTCTTTGTGAATATAAATCTGACTTCTTCTAAGTGAGTTATCTCAGAAATTTCGATTGATTTTTTTCAGTTTGTTCGTATTAGATTTAGGGTACGCCAAATAGAACTCCCGTATTCAAGTTTTGAACGAAAATAAGCTTGATAAAGTTCTAAAGAGTTTTGCTGATGTTGAATTCTCGTCCATAAGTAGAAATCCGAGGGTTCTATGTGCTTCATTTATTTTATAATCAATATAAGTATCAAACGTTAGTTTCGAATCATATAAGACGCCTAGGTCTCTAACTGTTTGTGGAGATGGTAAATTTACATTATCAATTACATATGAAAAACTGTATTGGAGTTTCTGCATCTCGTGAATGACATTGATTTGTATTAACGTTCATTTCGAGAAAACTGTCTCTACACCACTGTCCAGGTCGTGTTGGAGATGTTCTTAATCATTCTTGGATTTTCTTAGGCGATAAATTTTAAGGTCATCTGCGAATAACAATTTTGAACTGTTGGGTAATTAGGAGAATACTTTGATTTCCTTTGGAATCCTTATTAAAATGAATGTTTTAAAAAGTTCATATTTAATTCCAATTCTCGAAGATTAGATAAGATAAAATGCATTGTATTGGCGGTAGCACTTGGCTTACGCCCTTCCCGTCTCAAAGATTAGATTGGAATAATTTTCCTTTGTTCCCTGAGTAACTGCAAATAATGGATGGGATTGTCCACTGTCGATCACGTCAGAAGAGAAACAATGTAACCTTACTTTCTGACATAACCTACTTCCGTGAAGTGTCAAAAATGTAGAAAATGCGTATTACAAGGAGAAAAATGCTGTAAGATGAAACTGTATGGTAATGATTTCCTCAGGCAAATCATTCTCCCTTTGTAATCATTAGCGTGGAAGAGACAGAAAATTATATATCTTTGCAGGTACAGTGTACAAATGGCAGTGACAGTAGTACCTCAATGAATGCTGTGTTACTACTGAACATAGTCTCCTTTTAAATTTCAATGCAAGGAGTTTTGATTTTGTGTGTTAAGAGACAGAGGTACTTCTTACGTTATACTTAAATGTCTAATAGATGCTAAACCACTTCATTTATGATCCTGAAACACATAAAATCATTAGTGCATGTACGATCAAATGTACCCATTTTTTCCAACATTTTCAGTGTGAGTTTCTGTACATTTTCTGTCTGTAGTGCCATTGCGGAAAATAATTTGTTATTTAAAATTTGGTAGGTTTTCTTGTTTGGCTACAGTGCAATCATAACTTTTCTGTAGTTGAGAGCGGTATCGTAACATTTTTGTAATGTATATACATCGAAATAGTAACGTAAAAATTTGGAAGAATTTCCCAATGTGATCGAGGCGTAACAAAACCTAGCGAGGTCAAGCTCTGATTTTTAATTAATATACAGTATAGGATAAATACTTTCAGGGTATTTAAGATTTAGCTGCTACTAGCACCTTCTGTGTAAAACCACCCTAAAAGTGAGAAAACGCGCAGCGCGCGAACACTTGGCGATGACTCGTATAAAATAAAGATAGCGGAGAATGGAAGGGCTTGCTAATGGTACTAACGGATTAGTGGGGACTGGTGTACAAGAATGATGAATTAGAGGCATGGGGTGGGGACGTTCTGACTTGTAAGGTCTAAAAGATCGTATTATTTCTTTATGAGATCTTACCTCCAAAACGAGGTATAAATCTTTCAAAACGAGACGATTCCGCTTCTGATTAGGTCTGACCTCCGATGAACAAATTGGAAAGTTTTTAGGATTTACTAATGTGTAGCGTGTTTGGCATTCTATTACAAAAAAATACAAATTATATATTTCTGTAGTCGTATGCTTCCAGCATACTGAAATATTACTACAGAAGGTTCAAGTCAGGCGTATATTTTTAAACGTGTCCTTCTGCAAAACTTTAGAATCAGATTTTTGTACGGTTGGATTCGTTTTATCATTTTCGAACATATTAGTAAGATTTTGCGATTCCCAAACGTCTCCAAATTCATTTCAATTTCGTCAGTAAGGACAAACATAACAGCAAAATTGTTCATCTTTACTAATGTTATTTTGCAAAAAGTAAAGTAAAATCTTGATAAACTTACCTTGTCCAACTATTTCTAAGATATCCGAATCTGCAAAATTTCCCTACCCTTTAAAAGTAGGAAGTGTATAATAAATGTTTTTGTCAGTTTCAAACATTTATGGTGCTTGAACAAGGATCCGTTTGGAAATCGACACCTAAAAATATTTATGCTCGTCTCTGTGTTTTTCAAGTATCTAAAGTTAACGTTTACTTTGGAGTGCTTTGAAGTACGTTTCTAGCGTTTAGTGTTGATATTTGTTTTTATACGATGCTTAGAAATTGCATTTGATCTAAAGTCAAGCAAGCTACCAGGTGCGTAAATATGAAACCGGAATTTATGTACAGAAAAGACACAGTGATTGGATGACAATGCTAAGAACTATTTTATTCGAAGTATTGGCCTTCGCTAACGATACATTTCTGCCATCGTTCCGGCAATGTTTGGATGCCAGACCAAAAACACTGTGCCTCTTGTGCTGCGAACCAGTCATCAAGTCATTTTCGTACATTTTTCGTAAGGTGTGAAGCGCTGATCAGTAAGTGCGTGTCCCATGGATGCAAAGAAGTGAAAATCGGAAGGCGCTAAGTCTGGTGAGTAAGCCGCATGCGGAAAGATTTCCCAGCCAAACGGCGCAATCGTTGCTCGATCGATTTTGCTGTGTGGGAGGGTGCATTATCGTGAAGAACAATAACTTTATGTTGTCTCTGGTCATATTCTGATCGTTTCTCACGCAAAGCTTGATGCAAATCGATCATTTGTTGTCGGTAACGTTCGGTATTAACGGTTTCGCCAGGTTTCAGCAGTTCATAATAGATCATTCCCTTCTGATCCCACCAAACACCAAGAATTGTCTTCCGTCCATAGCGATTTGGTCTTGCAGTCGATGTCGCCGGTCCTCCTGGAGTTACCCATGATCTTTTACACTTAGGATTCTCGAAATAGATCCACTTTTCGTCATCAGTCACAATTCGATGGAGAAATTATTTCCTTTTGTACCTGGCGAGCAGAATTTTGCAAGTGGTTTTTCGGTTTTCCTGCTGTCGTTCAGTCAATGCATGTGGAACCCATTTTCCCACTTTCTGAATCTTCCCCATGGCTTTTAAATGTATCTCGTGAAACATTTAATTGATCCGCGAGTTGTTGCGTTTGAGCGTCATCCTCATCCAACAAAGCTTGCAATTCGCTGTTTGCAAACTTTTTTGGTCGTCTTCCACATTCTTTGTTTCTCACGTCAAAATCGTCACTTTTAAATTTTGTAAACCACGCATAGCACTGTGACGTACCAAGAGCATGATCACCGTAAACCTCGACAAGCATGCGATGCGATTCTGCAGCAGTTTTCTTCAAATGGTAACAAAATATTAATGCTGTCCGCACATCGTAGTTTGTAGGTACAAATTGCGCCATGTTCAACGCTATTAAACACTACACTATGACATGAAACTTGTCTGGTTGTGAGTTGCAAATCGTTATTAGCAGTCAAAACAAGAAAGTGACGCCAAGGACGCAGTTTTACGGTAACCACAGTGACAGCTAACGCCGTATATGCACAAATTCCGGTTTCATATTTACACACCTGGTAGTCTTCAAATTTTCAACATCACTTATTTTGTTCCTGGGGAGGCCTCATTAAACCATTTAATTTACTTTACTATAGCATACCTTGTGAAAAATCTCCTTGATGTAAGCAACGCGTTGAACAGCTGAGTTTATTAGCACTTTGATCGAGATGAAACATACTTCATCCCGTATACTGTGTGAATATAAAGCGGATAACGCACCTATAAATCTCTTATCAAGATTCAGCCAACATTTGCTTAGCGTTTTGTGGGGATTTCGATCCACTGTGCGACGGACTGCAAAATAAGCGTCCAATTTAACATTGATTTGAACACATTTCTAAGACATACGTATTATGGTTTCATCCGGTTACTTCGGAAAATTTGCTCAACAGTTCTAAAGTTACTTAAGTACTAAAGACCTTGCAAGTTATTTGCGCTTTAGAAATAAGGATTATTATAATCGAAATTTGCATAAGAAAATTGTTGCGTGAGTTGTTAAAATTACGTACGAATATTATTTCGAAAGAACGTGACGAAACCATGGCATTCTAGAAAGGTGTGAAAATCCCTGTTAAATTGGACGCTTATTTTGTACGTCGCCGTAGCTTAGTACCGCTGCCTTTTACTACTGAATGTATTTAAATGCTTGTTTTCTTGTTTCCTGAAGGTTATTTTTTAAGTAGGCACTTGTTTTCATCTTTGGAAGTTATTGAGGTAAGATCAATTGCTTATTAATCATCAATGTGTTAGAACTTTACTTAAATCAATATATTAAAATAAGTATTTGTATGTTAATTCAAAACTTGTTATACTTGTATTCTCAGTCATATTTTGTTAATTTCGTTACAAGAAAGAAACGATGCATAGTTACAAGGACACGGTGAAAGTTTTTTTCCTGCATACATTTAGTATTTCATGTTTAGCTTTACCGTGCATTTTTAGTGATCTGGGTATAATTAATTCCAGAGATAAATTTATTATTTTACATAAAAAACACTTCTAAAAGTTAACTTGTTTATTGAATCTTTGCCCACTTAAAAATATCAATTATAATCTTTGGAAACTTCACTGGTGTCCTTGTATCTTGATCTAGTTCAGATAAAGAAAAAATTACCTTAACTAAGTATTAGAATTTGAGTTCATACGCTGTAGAAAGTGAAAAGCAGTTTATTTTGTCATGTCTGTGCATTTTAGATATGCAAGAAAATATGAACAAACTGTTATTATAACTAGCAATTTTGGTCGCTTAGACGAGAAGTAAAAATCATTGGCGAGTGTGGGCTGGAACCCGGCTAGATTCAGTTATGGCTGCCAAGTGCCTTAGCCAACTGAGGTACAAATAATACAGTAAATGTGTCATTTACCTCGCTATATATATTGAAAAAGAATGATGCAAAAGCGAGCAAATCTAATTTTATTAGAACATATTTGTGAACAATATGAATAAAAAACGAGTACAAAGTAATCGTGACAAAAGAAGTGCACGAAAGTAATCAAGTTTTATCTTTAAAAGGAATGTGATAAACTCTGGACATTTCTTGAACACTTCTTGTGTTCAAAATTATACAACTTCAGAGAAGTGGTATACGAAACTGCTATTTTTTTCAGTGTAATTATGACATAATTCAATAAGAAAATACTCTATATATTATACTGAATATTTTTCTTTAAACAAATGTATTTGTACTGAATCTTAACAAAACAATATAATTGTTAGTAATAAATTTAAACTAACTATAAAGGAAAATGAATTTATGAACCACATAAAATTATTTTCTAAAATTTATTATGACGCTTTTCTTAATTACTCGTGTATGTATCTCTCTTAAGCATTAGGTAGGGTCTATACTTAGATTTCAGTTAGGAAGCCTGTGAAGAGAGTGATGAGAAACTTATTATTTCCACGCTAACAACAACACAAAAGATCATCAGAAACAAAAGCTGTTTGCTCAATCTACCTCCAATACAAGAGATTCGATTTAGTAATTATTTCGGTTAGTATGCGTTATGTTGGTGTGCCGCAAAATTGGAGAAAACAAATATTGACAACGCTCTGTAACATTAAGTATGTGATTATGATGAAGGAGACTTTGCAATCATCATCTAGACGTTTGGCATTGTTAATGATAGCTGCGAAACTTTATTTGAAACGTGATGCTATTTTTTTTAAACAAATATCACAGTAAGATTTAAACGTGAGAAAAACGTGTTCAAATATTATTTCCGAAATAAAATATGATTGACTATGAAAGAAAACACGTCGGAGAATTTGTTTAGAAAATACTTGAACAATTTAAAAGCTATCCAGATTTTCAATTCCATTATAAACACGTGATATCTTAAGAGTTTGTTTTCGGAGGAGGATGATTCAGTTTCCCGTTTCTGTAATTCATCGTCAAAATACACACACACGCATTAATACAAATGATTGCTCAATCACAAGTGGTCACGTTATCCAGGTGAAACTTGCATTGGAGATAAACTGGGGACGTACTATTTTTCTTAATCTTAAGTAAAGTTAATTAAAATGGTGCCTTAGTAATAATACGTACTTCTAATACGTAACAACTGTAAGTTATATACATTAATATGTAAACTTAAGCTGTTGCACAAATAACCGTAATGTTTTAATAAGAAAAGAACTGTTTCGTGATCTTGTGTGCAATTTTTATTCACTCAATAACTACTTAAATACGTAATTTCATTATGTCTTCAAGAACTTTTTGAGCTTAGAATTTATTCCCCTATTAAGATGTGCCCTTGCTATACCTAAAACTTAACCCCACCGACCTTATAGCAGTCATCGGTACCACAACTTACGTATTTTCGAAAAACAAAAACAAAACAAAACAAAACATATGAACACCCTACGTTCTGTTTGGAGTACGAGTCTCAAGTTAGTACATTTGGAAATAAAGGAGTTCCCATATAATTAAAGCGAGATTCATTATTTTTCACATCCTGGATTTGGAAAGTCTGTTGGTTAGAGGTTGTAGATCAGATCTACCATCTTCGTATCTCCTTTCCATATATTTTTGTGGGAAGTGTCTTTCTCGTGTTACGTCTCGGAGAAAGAGACTCTTAAGTTCTATTTCGCCGAATTCTTCAAAATGGATTGCGTATACGAGGTTGACGAGTTCTATTACGTGTACGAAGTTGACGGCTTGTGCTTTATAAAATGCACTGTTTTCTACATGGACAAGAGAAGTTTCAACGTGTATATTGTATTTTCAGAGTTTACTATTAATTTGATCATATACGTATATTCATCTTTCGTTTCTGCCCCTTACAAATTTTAGTCTTCAATACTCAAGTGGAATGACACACTCGAAACTAAAGCCAATAGCAAAGTTATTTCTAGTATATAAATATAATTCACAGGTTAAAATATAAGATGATCTTGCTTATACCTTTTAGCTTCCCATTCCATAAACAAGTCACTGATCACTTGGCATGATTGTAATTCAAACTACCATTCTAAACGTCCCAGAGGGAATTCCCTTTACTTCCTCGTAGTCTGTCTAATAATCATAGACTTGACAATAAAGATAAAATCCTTCTAATAATGAAGATGAGCAATTCGATGCAGGATTTGTAAGGAGAATATCTTAAATTTTCATTGTGTTCTTCAGCTCCTTGAACTGAAAAAATGTGTGTGACACCGCACATTGAAAAAGTCGCAAACAATGAAATCGGATTCCTTTTTTCATCCTCCATCAATTTATTTTCAGTATAAATATCATAAAGAAAAGAAAATTTCAAACGAAGGAACATTTCAGAATAGCTATTGAGTGAATAACTATTCCTTAAATATAATATACTTTTAACTTGTTTAACATAAGGATGTATTCGCTCGTCAGTAAGTGTGTTTTCGTTGTTTGCTTTCTTTCAGATCTAGCGAGATCGCTTGTATGTAGAAGTAGAAGTATCCTGTTCATATCCTGAAGAAGAGTATTGGTATGGCGAACAACATAGAAACAAACGAGGAGACTGTAAGTATGTTCTGTACCCACAGGAAATGTGGATAATGAAGTAAGTGATATTTAGTCTTGTAAGGTGTTTAATCCAATTTTCTCTTTCAGCTTCGCAGGTAAGGCAACTAATCCTTTTTTTCAGGTGTGGAAAGAAGAGGAGCACCGCAGGACACCGATGGAGGAGAACACTTGTCAATATACAAGTGAGCAACGGTAAGTGAAGTTCATCTTCACTCTTTAGGTGTAAGTAGGATTAGTTCGTTTGGGGGAATGCGCGACACATTCGGTTTCTTATTACTTTACCGGAAAGTAGTAAGAATCCGAATATTGTGGAGTCGAACCAATTTAGATTTAGTTTTTCGTTTGTGTGTTTCTCCTTCTCTCGTTTCAGGTACGGCGCTCCATCAGACGTACGGCAAGACGAATGCGCAGAGGAGATGTGAAGGACGTTCATTCCTTGGTTCGATTTCAACGCACAAATAGGACCACAAGGTAAGTGGACTTAAAAACTAATCACCTTTTTTTTTGTTTTCTTCTATTGTTTCAGGTACCATAGTCCAACAGATGAAAGGAAAAGGAAACAAGCCAAAGATTAATAACTATTGAGAGATATATCCAATAATGTGGAATGTATGGATAAACATTATGATAAACACGAGATGTTACCATGAGGGACCACTTAGAAATAACCAGGTAAATTTAATAACGGACACAAGTTTTTGTAATATTCTAGAGTTAACGTTTCGACGCCTGACGATTGTATTGTCCTATTTCTATAGGAATTCCTATTGAGATACTACAATACAATTCTCAGGGGTCGATATAAAGGCATCATCTATTTAAGACGAATAAGATATTTGTTAATAACCCATCGTTTCTTCTTGTACTAATAATAATTAAGAAGTAAGATAACAATAGTATGCTGTAATTAACATATAGATTATATTAATTACATCAACTATTGTTTACTTTATCTTCGTGTCTTTTAAACATAAACTAATTGACTCCTTATTTTCAGGTTAAATGCTTCTTCATAATAGCAAGAATCTTTCACTTTTTCACATCTGTTTACAAAGTTTTAAGAACAGAGCTAATAAGACAGAATTTTTCCTTTTTAGAGCGTAAGTTTTTAATATTAGAAAACATTTTGTCAGTAAGCATTTTAAGTAAAATTGTTGTAATGTTTTGAAAGTAATATGTTGTTGTTGTGAATATATTTGGCTTAAAATCTATAACAGCCAGAAACTAGGCCAACTACTTTCTTTACAACAAGAGACCTATTTAAAATGCTTACGCACAAACACTGTTTTTAAAACACCGAAGTAATAGATGTGAAAGAATGAAGATTCAGATATGTTGAAAATCCTATTTTTAACCACACCAAATGCAATTCCAAAAGGAAGATTCTGGAGATTGCATTTGACAGTCCTAAGTCTGTGTAAAGTGGGAAGGAAAATAGTGATTTCAAGTTTGTACTGTGCAACTTCTGTGGAACGTTTGGACAAGCGATCAAACTAACGCGTGTGGAATACCACACGTTAAATCAAGAAAGTCACTTCAAGCATACAATGAGGCGTCTTGGAAGTAGATCCCTCGCAGGGCGATAAAGAGAGAAACAGATGAAAATCTATAAGGGGAAGATCCAGTGAGTACTGTGAATGTGGACTGCTCTCACAGTTCAAGTACTGAGTCACTTGGTAATGTTTATCGTGTGTGACCTACTGGTTTAATGGAGCCAGAGCATATTGTGTCAGACAAGAGACGGTGGAATTCATCACAATATTGTGAGCAATGGTGGTTTCGATTCTTGGAAGCAATTCCTGGTGAACAACGCCTTAGATATCCTACTCTATACATTGTATTGCGTATTGCTGCTCCTCTTTATGAGCTCAGTCAATCTTTCAATTTCTTCAAATTTTGATATAGGTATCACTTTTCTTCGCCTATTACAATGGGGTGCAGAAAGATCGAAGGTTACAACTACGACAATACTGAGGAAACGAGAAAACACAAATGACAACACGCTGATCTTTGATTGTGTTAGAGGGTCTTATATTATTAGCTAAATTATGTTTTATCTTAGTTCTAAGGTAACCTAAATTTGTAATTATTTCCAGATATCGAACACCTGAACAATATATACTTATGATTAGCCATCACACATTCGTTCAGTCAACACATTTCACCAACATTTATCTGGGGAGATACGTAAAGTTTAGCCATAATCATCTTCACGTAAATACTCAATGCAGAAATAAATGCTACGCAGTTCTTACGTCTACTATCGCAAGCAAAACGGATACTTTGTATAGTAATGAAATAGCATTTCATTAACTTTCTCGTTCACTTGGTAGCTC
>JAGDQP010003778.1:0-10840 GCA_022664845.1 Lepisma saccharinum | reverse complement strand
CGTTTACAAGGTCATCTTATTTCACATAAATCCAAATATAACAGATTATTCCTCTCCATTTTCTTTATAGAGCATCAAGCAGGAATCATTCTAAACCATCAATATTAGCTTTTATCTCATTTACTTGTATCTAACCGACAAAGTTTGTATTTCTGGAGATGTAATTTGTGTTGATACCGTTCTAGTCTTTGCACACCTCTAGTTCCGAAACAAAAATTCGGTTTCGAAATTTCTTCAGAAAACTTCCTTGTTCCATAAATAAGCTCCCCCCACCATTTCTTAGCGATTCAGCTCTCTACCTAACAACACACTCTTCCTTCAAACGAAATGATTCTGATTTTTACATAACCTATAAATAAATCTATGCTAATCTACATAATCTGAAATTGTTCCGAATCATCCAAATACATAATATCAAGTAACTATCTTGGTAACACCCGTCTCCTATTTCTTCTTTTTCTACAGACAAATAAATCCACTGCTTTTCCATTAACTTTTCTCTTCCCCGTCTTTCTCTCATTTTTAGACCTCATCTGTATTTGTTCCTGTTGCCTAGTCATTATTTCTATGTATTGCTTCATTCTTTCTTCACTCGAATTTAATCTTTCCGTGATGCGTAATACTTACTGCATACGATGTTGCATTTTCATTTCTCATTTGTGATTTCTTGTTTGTACCCATTAACTGGAAAACTAGATAGAATGTAGAATAATCTCCACTAGATTATCTTTTAATTTTCTTCCTGCTTTACAGGAATAGTCACTTTATGGTTGTCTGTTGGCATCTGCAACAATCGCTTTTTTCCAGCCAGTAAAAATAGTATTTATGCCTGACCTTCGTATATAGTAGTAAAAATAGTATATAAGTTAGAGCATTTTGAGTTACTGGAAATGTTAAAGTATATATCTTTTTCTTGATACCCACACAATAATGCAATCTTTCATATTATCTGAAATCGTGCAAACATTTCTTTACGATGCAACATTGTTCTTTCAATCTTCATATCTTTCAATAGAAATATATCTATTAAATTTAACGAAGCTTTGGTACTGCTAAATCACTGCTTCCTGTTTAGACTTCCTGTCCTGGGTTTAGTTCTTCTCTAACATGACATCTTCTATAATAATGCAGGGATTTTTTAAAATCATTTCTGTTGCTCAATGTCTGGTGGATAGCGTTGCCAAATGTGGGAAATAAAAGTACAGTTACCTCCATTGATAAACTAGCTAAGACGTGAAATGTTGCATAAGCCACAGAATATATAAATAAACTGCCCTGAGAAAGGCACAAAGGGATAACTTCTCCTCGTGAAAGAAAAAGACGTAATCGAAAACTACAACGTGAACAATACACAGAAACACACCTTCCCCCCCCCCAAAAAAAAAAACAATAAAAAGATTAAAATAGGAGCGTTTATTCGTCAACTTTAATAGACCATGAATGGACGCAACTAATTGATTGGTATGATATAGGCAGTGCCGGTTTACTAAGTAGGCACGGGCTTATAGGCCCCAATGCGTTAAGGGGACCCGTTACAACAGTTCAAAATAATACTGATCTTGAAAGAAAATTATATCTTTAAAGCCTGTGGTTAAACAGTGCCTCCTTCTAATGTAACTACTTCACTCTGAGAAACGGGAAGAGATAACAATGAAAGACAGTGAGCATTATTGGATAAAACAGATAACAACAGAGATGTTAGTGTTGAATGATATGCGTAGAACCTTGCTGGCGCAAAAATTCCGAAATAAAATGCGTGATTGACGGAAATTGAATAAAGATAGGTGTTGCAATTTGATGCAAACTATGACAGCCATTTCTGAAATTACTTTCAGGAGAACCAAAGACGCAATTGTAATTTCTGACCTGAGAGATAAGCTATCGTAAGTCCAAGTTGAGTGACAGAATGGCATATGTACTATCCTCCTCTTCGACAGGAAATGGGTACTTTTTCCCATTCAGCCTATGCCTCATAGCGAATGAAACTACACGAGAACAGTACAAAGCATCGCGCGTGTGTACAGACACTGATCAACAAACAACGCGCGCTGTAGAACCGACAGCTCTTTGGAACTTCAGTTCAACAAAGAACAAGAACACTGGATCAAAATTTTGCAAAGAGTTGTATCAGCGATCAAATTTCACTCATCACATGGATTAGCATTTCGCGATTAAACAGAACTCCTAAATTCTCAGCATAATGGTAACTACTTGAGAAGTTTAGTTAATTGCATAGTACTATCCTTTTCTAAGTTCTCGATTAGCAAAATATGATAATCAAGGTCGCGGCATACCTTCCTATTTGTCTTCCATTTGTAAAGAAGTAATCGAAATATTGAGAAATAAAGTTCTGAAAGGCATTTTAAAGGAAATACAGGAAGCTAAGTGATTTTGTCTTAGCAGTGATTCGACAGCAGACATATCCCACAATGACCAACTGACGTATTTAGATATGTTAGGTGTCAAATGGTGAAGTGCTAGAACATTTTCCCACATTCATTTCCATTGCAAGCCACACAACCGTTTTTGCCTTCCTAAACAAATGCGACATTGACACCAAAAACCTAAGACGTCAGTCTTACGGCAATACAACAAACATGTCATCAGGGGCGGACTGCTTGGCCGGAAATCCGGCAGTTCCTGGGTGGATCCCCTTCCGACCCTTTTGTCTTGGAAGCCTAAGGTTACCCAGTAAAGTAGACCACTTAATCCACTTTTGGTATTAGTGTTAGCATGATGTCTTACCAGTACTGTTCGGGCTGAAGTACATTTGTACAAAAAACGTCCTTACCAGTCTTGAGCTGAAAAACGATGTCCTGTTTCCGACTGTGAAACACGATGGCGAAAATGTGATGATGCGGCTTGAATATCGGTAAATGACGTCGAAGAGAATTTAGATGGCCTTTAGGTATCTTGGACTCAGGTCGACAAGTTAAATGTTAGACAAATCAACAAGATAATATGGACCGCCATTGCCTTTTTTTTACTGAAGGTCAAATTGAAGATAAATACCTAAGATGTAGCAGTTCCTAGAAGTTTAGTGCTTTATAATGAGTCGCCGTGGCTCAGACGGTAGCGCGTCTCACTACGAATCAGGCAGCCCGGGTTCAAATCCCGACCACGACAATGGAGACTTTTTTCGCAGCGTTCCCATGCCTGGCTCTGAGGTGCACTCAGCCTCCTATCAAATTGAGTACCGGAGTCTCCTTGGTACTCCTGGGCACCTTGGGAAGGTAAAGGCGGTCGAGTGGGACTGACCACCCCACCTCACTTGGTACCGTAGGTCAAGAAAGCACTACCTCCACATCCCCCATGCGCCATTCACGGCGCGTGCGTATTGCACAGAGGATAGCTTTACTTTTTTTTACCTTAGTGCATTATAATGACAATGATCCTTAACACATCACCCTCTTTGTGAAGGTCTTTCAACTTTCCAGAAGTTGTTTATTCCTTTCCTGTTCAAACTCCGGAATCTTCCTTTACCTCAGTCCTTCATAAAATATATGGAACAAATTTAAGTCAGAAATAAGGAAAATGACCATCCATTCTGATGAACACATGGAGGAGATAAGTGAAGAATAGGCCAAAACATTATCTGAATATAAGCGTTATCTCGTACGACGCATACCCAACAAACTAAATATTTTACCACTAACAGGCAAGCCCAGTATGATATAATATTTTTTATCTTAGAGTTTCTTGGTCAGTTTTTAATCTTTCTCCAGGTGTCCAAATAAATTTTGCTCAGCTGAAATAGCTTGATGGTTTTGTACTAAATAGTCGAGAATAATTATTTTAATATATGGATACTTGAATTCAGTTTTTGTTTTCTTTGCATTGTCTTTATTATCCCTTGTTTTAAAATAAACTGTTCGGTTAGTTTAAAGAGCATACCCTACAACTTACAAAGTATTAGCAGAAATTCACAGAATCCCCACGTGTCCGAATTGTTTGCGAGCGTATGTGTACTTTGTGCGAAATTTAATCGAAATCTGAGATGGTGGAGTGACGTTTTGCTATATTTAGACTTCAAATTACCCCCGGTCACAATACATTTATTCTAAAAAGGAACGCTGATGTTTATTTGGAGGTCTTTCAATTTCGGCAGCTGCTGCATGAATAACGGGAACGTATGATGCAGTGTCATGCATTTGTTTTGATATATATTTTTTTTATAGCGCAAATAATGATTAAGACATTAAAAAGTTCAAAGAATATTTTGGAACTAAATTTCAAAGACATCATGTAACTTTTGTCAGCAATATCGTCATCACCTATTTACATAGGGTCTAACCTACACTTTTCGCTCTTTTTACTCTGTCTAAAAGCTTTAGCAATATTTCCAGCAATGCTTTCACAGAAAGTTCAAGCATCTATGCGTGTCAACCAGTTAATGGCATACACAATGTGCTATGGACATAAACTATTCTGTTGGTTTTATGTGTCCATCAATCTAATTACTCAGCTGCATTTGATGGATAGGATCGTTTATTACAGGTTTCCTTTGTAGCACGTCATTTGTTTTTGTGCTTTTAGCATTTACTTTGCCGCAATCTCTACCATTATATAAATGTTATACTCTCTTTTCTTTACATTCTTACATTTTGCTGTCTATTTATCTTACAAGTTGTCGTGTCAGCTACGGCATTAAATGTCTGTCGGGAAAGTAATGGGACAGAAAAGCATTCATCACCTTTCTATATAGTTTTAGAAAAATGCGACTGCGTTTAATGGTCTTCCCAAGTTTTCAAGCATTTAATGAAGTTGCTCTATTTTACGATAAACGTCAAGCGCTTTTGGCAAGTCAGGTCAATTCTAGATGAAATGATAAGATTTGCGTTTCCAACGGAGTTGGTAAATCATCAACTGCTCGTTTTGTGGTGATTCTAGGGATAGATGTCCCAAATAGCACAGTAAACTTGCAGCAAGTTTGACATTGCATGGCTACAATCTTGCAGAAAACTTGCTAGTTGGCGGATGCCAAATTTGCTATAAACTTTGCACGCCAAACTTGCTACAAACCCTTCAGGACAAACTTGCTACAACCCTTGTTTTTAAAAATGTTGGTAGGTCAACATCGAGCCTGTGGCGAGAAAAGATTTCAGTCTGCAGTGGGATTCGAACTCACAATCTTCATATTTCTTTGTTGTCCATCGCTCCACCGATTACTCCACGGCTTTTCTGATGAGCGAATATCACTTTACTAGTCCTTCTATATTACGAAAACAGTTTATGTAGATTTTAATTCGACAATGGGAAAGCTTATTGATGAAGGCTGATTCGTGATTTTTCACAAGCTTGTGACCTCAAGGGTATCATAATAATGCGATACGGGTCGATGCGATGAGATTTCTTAAACAAAATGGCCTCCAATTTCCCATGTACGGTAGTTTAAACCAAGTTTGGTCTAGCCTTGATTTTTCCTTACAGTGATAAACTAACAGTGATTTTTCCTGTTGGATTACTCACTGGAATGCCGAGGTTCAAACAAGCCTAACCTAAACAATGGTTAGTGTGTTTTATACAATTCGAAAATGCGTACGTATACTGTACTGTATGTACAAAAGGAGTTTAAAAATTGCTGTACAGTATTTTAGAAAAATAAAATATCACCCCGTCTGGAACGAACCCGGGTTCCCACAGTAGATTTCCGATACGTTAGACACAACATTGTAGTACCAGCTGCCAGTTGTTGCTTGTTTGTGTTTCTTATGCTGGCACGCCCACTAGTCAAAACTGATTTCGTTTTTCACGGTATACTTTTTCCCCAATGAGTCGTAAAAATTCAACGTAGATAATTATTCTTTTCTTTCATTATACGCAATACAAAGACCAAAAATGCAATGTGTCATCTACCCGAGCAGGTACTGTAGTTTATTCTTCACGTAGCTAAGGAGATTACTAACAGACGCCATGGATGTTTCCCCAATTTAATGCAGCAGGTTTGTATTACCAATATTGACACAACTCTGCAGCAATCTTAATATGCCAAATTTGTAAAAGTAAACAAAAATCAAGGTTCTTGCTGCATGTACGTCATCAACAATTTTGCCACAACCTTGCACCAAATTTGATGAGTGAAATTTAGCATTGCAAGGTAAACTCAAGGCTAGTCCAAACTTGGTATAAACTTGTGTCATATCTGGGTATTATAATCGCCTTAGATAGAGATTCTGCCAGACCCCCCACAATGGGGCTTTCACCCCAACAAATACTCGAGAACACTAGACTTTTTTTTTCGGTAAAATATTGATATAAATTCTGCAAAAGTGTATTTAAACCCTGGTACGCCAGGGCAATTTTGGTTTTATACCAGTCTCAAATTTGAATTACTGGTAGGATCCCTAGCATTAGAGTAACCACACACCAAAAAAGCAAAGCAAAGCGATATAAAACTATATTCACTTATGCAAATGGTTGTAGGCACATTCTGATATACTATTGGTTATTTCCTGCCAGCTGAAGGCAACGTTTTGAGTAACCAATGTACCAGATTGTTACATAAGTTTGCGACCTCCTATTGGCGTCCTTATTCTGGACTCTTTTTCTACTCCTTTTCACCATTTCCCACTGTGAAAATATATTTACATATATTAATATTTTATTCATTTGTGAATATTAAATATCCTTCTAATATTTTCTCTTTTCTGGACATGGATGAGAAAATTGCCCTGAGAGAATTTACTAGGTTCCGTTGGGAGGAAATGCTCGGACCAAAAGCCACAGTTGTTGAAATTTGTGTTGTAGAAGGCTCAGATACTGTCGAATTTACTGCCTTCAGAAAATGGTTCAAGAGCTCCAATGCAGGAGACACCAGTCTTCTACACATTTCGGAAGATCCGTAACTATGGATCCAAAGGTTGTACGCCAAACCATCGAAGCGAGTACTCAAACAAGTACATGCAGATTGTCGGGTAAGATGGGTACTTTAAATGCCACTGTGCATCGATAAGGTCCAGAGGCGTCACTTAGGGGGACAGGGGGAAATTGCCCCCCCCCCCCGAGTTTGAGAACCATTGGTTTACATATGAAAATTATTTAGCTGCTGTCTTACATGTTTTAGCGGATTTACCATAATTCCAGACATGTCGCTGATTCCAGACATGTTGTGAGTTATTGCGTACCCCGTCAGAAATGTTCGTAGTGTCGCAATATTTAGTGACAAAAGTTTGAAATATGTGACATATTTTTTCTTAAGAAACAAAGTAATTCACTCACTACTACATTGATACTAAACTAATTATTTTACGAAAAGTACAAGAAACTATTTATTTAATTACTTAACATAATAAGAAGTCTCATGTTTCAGAATAGTAAGTGTCATATTATGTCAGACGTCATATTGTTAGGCAACTCCAGTTTGTTAAATTTCTTTCACGAGAACATACATTCAGCGTGTAATTGTCAAACGATAACACAGACAATATAATAATGATTACACAAATGCTATTACATAAGTGTTACACAACATGTATACCGACTTATTGTTAGCTAAAAAAATCGTTTCTTTGATTTCCTGGAGAAGCCTTTTTCCGAGGTCCTCGTACTACTGCTACTGGAAGATTATGATGTCCTGGTAGTGTTTGTTCCGCCAAAGGCTCTATTGATACAATAAGATCTGTAGTGAAGGTCACAGTGAACTGGGATGATGAATCAATGATCGGTCTTTGTGCAATAACTGCTATGATCTCACACTAACTCGAACCCTCAGCCACTGATACGTCAGTCCTAAAGTGACCGTATGTGTATTGCTCTCTCTTGTGCGTTTTGCAACACAAGGACCTCGATGATACACTAACGAATCCCAGTTAGGCTAAGTTATGAACTATTTCTTTTTTTTTTTTTTTGCTAGCCAAGCTAGCACCCCCAGAGAGCTAAACCCTCTATTTGGGAAGGGATGGCTAAAGAAATGTGGATCTTGGGAAAGAGGTGGGTGGGCAAAGAGATTTTATTTTGGATCTTTTAATCTTTATTTATTCTTTTCAACAAGGTCATTATGAGTTTTCTCATAATCATGCTTGAAGGATTTAAAAAAAAAAAAAAAGCAGTTTGTATAATGCTGAATGATTAAATGGGCATGAGGTGCATTAGACAAGACAACACTTTGGCACAAATAAGACGAATGAGTGATTATCTTCTGATCTAGGGGCTACTCTAGATCGTGATGGAGACAGATGGGCCCTTTGCGTTCAAGATGGTCACTGTGCAGAATATGTAGGTGCTAAATAAAGAGGGATGATCGGTGTGGTGTATGCAGAGATGAATGGTATGTCAGGGTGATTTGGAGGCATGGTGTAGTGGTATAGTGTAAAGAGAAGGGATAATGGTGTATGTCTGTGAGTAGAGGGTTGGTTTTGCTGTTCGTGTGAAATGATAATATTATGGAAGAGCAGGTGGTTAGTTTCGAAACGTTTTGTAACATATTTTATGCGTAGTTTTTCTAGGTGGTATAGTAAGTGTGGGAAAGTTAGTCTGTCATATAGGTCTTGGGTCGGGCTGGGAAGTTTTATTCGATACGCAATACGGAGGGCATGTCTTTCAAGTATTTGGAGTTTTTTATAGAATGAATGGTCAGCGGCAATCCAGGCATTGTATCCGTAAGTGAGAACCGGCCGTAGGAATACTTTATATGTGTTTAGTACTGTTTCTGGTTTTAGCCCCCATGTGGTTCCTGTAAGGCGTTTAAGTAAGTTTAGTCTATTGTACGCTTTGCTAATGATGGTTTTGAGATGAGGTCGCCAGGTTAGGTGTTGGTCAAGGGTGAGTCCGAGGTATGTGACTTGTTTTGAAGCTAGGATTGGGTTTTGATGAACAGATAAAGTAAGACGTGACGGATTTCGTTGAAAACGTGAGTGATGTTTAGGAGGAAGGAAAACGATGGCTTGGGTTTTATGTGAATTAATGGAGAGTCCCCACTTACTGCACCAAGAGGTAAAGGAGTTGATAGCGTCTGTCATGGTTCTGTTTATATTTTGGATGGTTTTACTACAGGCGAGAAATGCTGTGTCGTCAGCGTATTGGAATAGGTGAATATTGGGAGGTAAAGGGGGCATGTCGGCAACAAAGAGTAAGTATAGTAAAGGTGATAAAGCGGATCCTTGAGGGACCCCACAGTGGAGGAAAATGGGATGTGATAGGCTGGAATTGATTGAAATGTAGGCAAGACGGTTCGTAATGAAATTGAATATGATGCGAATGTAGGTTATAGGTAGTTGGAAGGATCGGAGTTTGTGGATAAGTGCTGTGTGCCAAACTTTATCAAAAGCTTTTTCTAAATCAAACAGGACGAGGCAGGATGGTTGGGAGGTATTGAAGTGGTTTGTAATTGTATTGACGAGGCGGAGGAGTTGGTCGTTGATGGAGAAGTTGGGACGGAAGCCGGCTTGGTGGAGAGGTATGAGATTGTGGTGGTCTAGATGGAGATGTAATCGTTGGACGAGGATTTTTTCTAAAGTTTTACTGAGTGCAGAGGTAAGTTGGATTGGTCGATAAGAAGAGATTGAGTGAGCAGGTTTTTGTGGTTTAAGAAACATTAGGGTTTTAGAGGTCTTCCACTGTAGTGGGAAAATGCCGGTACGCAAGATGAAGGTGTAAAGTATTGCAAGGAGTTGGATGAGGGAGTAGGGAGCTTCTTTAAGGTGTCTATAGGTTATGGTGTCAATGCCTGGTGCAGATTGGCGTTTACGTGCTAATGTTTGGGTAATTTCTTCAGGAGTGATGGGTTCAGTAAGTGGGTGTTCCGGGAGAGTATGGTTAATGTTTGCCTGTAGATGAGGAGATGAGAGATCTAATCGTTCCGCGGGATGACGTACGAAAGGGTTGAAAGGAGGCGAAGGGGTGAAGATTTCTTGAAGGTAGTCTGCAAATGCATTGGCTTTGTCATCATCAGTGTGTACTGCCTGGTTGTTTTGTATGAGGGGGTATGAAGTTCTGGTGTATTTACCGGTAAGTGCATTGAATTTTTTCCAATATTTTGTCGGATGAGATGTGTCTGCAAGATTATTACATGTTTTAACCCACTGTCGCAGTTTATATGCTTCAGTGTAATTATGAACAGTTCTCTGGATTTGTCGATGTAATCGAAGTGATTCTGGATTTCTGGTTCTCTGCTAGTCACGATAGAGATGTCTGGATCGTTGTATAAGTGGTAGATATTGTGGAGGAAGTTTGGGTCTGTGGGGATGTAGGGTGGTTTGTGGGATGAATTTTTCGGATGCAGAATGAAGAGTGTTGGTAATTGTGTCAATTTGATTATAAAAGTCAGTTGTAGTAGTGAGTGAGATGTTCGGGTTCAAGAGGGTATTGACATAACCTCTGTAACCGATCCAGTCTGCTTTGTCGAAACGTAGTGTTTTTCTCAGTGGTATGTTTGTTTGTGTGAAAGGTTGAGTTTGGGAACTTAAAGTGACTTTTATGGGGGCGTGATCGCTTCCTATTAGGTCTAATACATCGAAGTTACAACGTTGTGTTAGGTTGGTAGACGTTATTGCAATATCCGGTGTGGTATTCGAAATTGGTCTGGTGTGTTTCGTCAGTTGATGTACATTTCCTCTAGTTTGAAATTCAATGAATTGTTGAAAAGCTATTTTTTCTTCGTTTGGGCGACTATGTATGTTAATATCGGCCATGATGATATATGTGCGAAAATTATTTGAGATATATGCAAAGAACGGATACGGTATGGGATGGCCCGGACGGATGTAGATTGTGGCAAGGGTGATGTAATTATGTTTATAGTATAGAGTTGTAATTATGTGTTCTGGTAGATTGGGTATGTGAGGCGTGTGTAAACTATAAGGTATGGAAGGTGAAAAACCTATAGCAGTGCCACCGTTTGCTC
>JAGDQP010003777.1:38725-90771 GCA_022664845.1 Lepisma saccharinum | reverse complement strand
TTTGGATTCAAAATGATGTCTTTGCAGATATTTTGTAATCTACTAGTGATGATATACCGTCATACTTCGAAATTTCATATTTCAATTTTTAACATCTTTTTTCTTACAGAACCTCAAAATCGCTGATTTCGCAATAAACTCTTCTTCCTGTATAACATGCTGACGTTTTGTGACACGTGGAACTCGGCTGCATGCACTGCCGTACGTGTTGATACTCCCCTCGATTCGCTCGCGTCGCTGCGCCAAGAATCCCACGGCAGGCCGCGCATCGAACTTGAGGAGTTTGGAGGAACTGCGTCTTTTTATCACAACCAGAATCTGCAGTGCACTCCGCCACATGATGCAGATATCCCCTCATACTCCAGAGCGCTGCGTCCGAATGGGGAAACTTCCACATTCTGCCTGTATAACATGCTCCTGGCAATGCTAACGTTTATGACGAGTAAAACTTGGTGGGACACGCAGGAGTATTGGAAGTTGGCACGAGGAACTAGGCTCATCCATATTCCATTTCACCACTTTTTAAGGTTGAAGGAGTTGACTGGACAGTTTGCACCCCTGGTGCTTTTGCTCGTATTTCGCAGCTTTTTACACTTGTGTAATGTATATACTCGCTTCGCCTCATTGGGGCGCTGCCCCCAGAATTACAAGATGGCCTCGCTGGGGCGCACCCCTTTATTGCAATCAGGCTCCAGCTGGGAACTGTAACCTAGTAGGGGAGACGAGCCGAATTTATTCTAACCTACTCGTAATGGTACACCTTCATCCCAAATTTCGTTTCTCTAGCTTCAGTCATTATAAAGTGGGGCTTAGGCGGGCATTTTGGATAAAAGATGGACACATTTTTAACGTTTTCTTATATTTTCGTAACATACTCGTGATGATACACTGTCATACCAAATTTAATTTCTCTATCTCGAACGATGTGAAAAATGGTATTTCAGCTGCCATTTTGAATCAAAGATGGTGCATTTTTTAAAACGTTGTTATGTTTTCCTAAACTAATCTTGATAATACATCATTATGCCAAATTTCCTATCTCTGGCTCAAGCAGTTGGAAAATGGATTGATGACGCCCGCCATTTTGGATCCAAGATGGCGTCTTTAGAGATATTTTGTAATATTTTCATAATCTACAAATAATGTTGTACTGTCAAACTAAATTTCATTATTCTAGTGGCAGCCGTTTAGGCTGTGTATTCTTTAAAAGTTTAGGGTTGGCGGCCATTTTGAATTCAAGTTGGCGACTTTTTCAAATTTTTAAAAAGTTTTCTCAATTTGCTACCAATGATGTAGTTTCATACCAAATTTCACTGTTCTATCTATAGCCGTTTAGGCTGTGTATTCTTTGAAATTTTAGGTTTGGCGGCCATTTTGAATCCAGGATGGCGACCTTTTCAAAATGTCGGAATTTTTCCTTTATCTACTTATCATCCTCTACCTTCATACCAAATTTCATGTTTCTAGCTTACTCCAAACACCCTAAACAATATGATGAGTGAGTCAGTCAGTGAGTGAGTCAGTCAGTGAGTGAGTGAGTGAGTGAGTGAGTGAGTGAGTGAGTGAGTGAGTGAGTCAGTTAGCCTAAAATGTGCAATTTCAGGGGTCCATAACTAGAACATAGTTTGAGATACGAATATGAAATTTTGTACATCTGCACATATTTACCATATCTCCTTAACGGCAAAAGCTTATATTCCTATCTTTAACATCTTTTTTCTTACGGGGCCCCCAAATCGTCGATTTTGCCATAAACTCTTGTTCCTGTATAACATGCTTCTGGCAGTGCTAACGTTTTCTGACGTGAAGAACTTGGCTCATGCACTGCCGTGCATGTTGATACTAGCGTGCATTGATACTGGGTTTGACTGCTTCCACAACACTTTAGGATTTGGGTCACAAAGCACTAGTTTGAGAAAATATATCCGAACACCGAAATAACTCGAAAAAGGATTTTAAAAAAAATAAACTTTTTAAATACATACTTTTCTTAAACAATTCGCACTGAAAAGTAAAAAAATAATTTTGTTTATGCCTGAATAAAAAGAAAAGCATGGGGCGCGCTAATTCAAGAAATAATAAAGTGACTGTATATGCGAATGCGCTTCATGCTTTTCTTTTTAGTCATGCATAAACAAAATTTATTTTTTTACTTTTTAGTACGAATTGTTTAAGAAAAGTATGTCTTGAAAAAGCTTTTTTATTATCTTTCTTTTATCCATGACCTCCAATGCTCCGAAATATTCAAATTTGTCTATTTCCTCTATGGTCTTATTCTTAATTGTTAAGGTATTTTATTATTATTAATAATAATAATAATAAGTGTTGTTGTGGTGATGGCGGTGCACAACGCTAACGATTCCAAAAATGCTAACCCAGTCAAAAACGCAAGTGAATGATCTCAAAATCTGTACTCATAGTTTTTTTGGGTCGCTGATTACGAATCTGAAGTCCGAGTTGCAAGATGTAACTCCCCTTCATCCCATATTGACAACCCCTATTTGTGAAACAGCCTGTATATCATGTTACAATTAAGATGAATATCATGTCATGTTTTTTTTTTTTTTTTTTTTTTTGTGGGGTCAATGAGTACGAATTTGAAGTCAGAGTTGCAAAATTGAACACCCTTAACGACATTTTAACATTTTAGCGTATACTTAAATGATAGTTGTTTTTAATGAAATATGATGTTTGAATCCAAGATGGTGACTTTTTCAACATATTGTAATATTTACCTAAACTACTCGTGATGATACACCTTTATGACAAATTTCGTTTCTCTAGCTTAAGCAGTGTGACAAATGGATTTTTAAGTCCACCATTTTGGATCAACGATGGCGTCTTTCGAAATATTTTGTAATATTTTCTTAAACTACAAGTGATCATCTATACGTTCATATCTAATTTTGTGTTTCTAGCTCCAGTGGTTTAGGCTGTGTACTTGGTAAACTTTATTTTTATATGGGCCAGTTTAGTAACTTTGGACTTCGGCCCGTCACGATTTGCCTTTAGCTGTTAAGTGTTAAAATCCACACCCATGCCCCTGCCGGGACTCGAACCCGGGACCGTTGAGTTGATAGCCTACCGCCGCAGACCGCTCGACCACCCGGCCGGCTTAGGCTGTGTAATCTATACAAAAATAGGTTTGGCGGCCATTTTGGATTCAAGATGACGACTTTTTCAACATGTTGTAATATTTTCCTAAACTACTCGGGAAAATACACCTTTATGACAAGTTTCGTAGCTCTAGCTCAAACGGTGTGGAAAATGGATTTTTGGATCCGCCCTTTTGAAACGATTGAACAAAAAGAGGCAACTTCGAGCAGGATTTTTTTTATATTGAAGAAAATACATTTGACTATAACTTGAAATAAGTCGGACAGCAGAGCGATATAACTTTTTCATAATATCATATCGTATTTTAACGCTTTCAATGAATAAAAACCAATAACAATTATAGTTTCACTAATAATTTATATTTGATAAATTATTTGATTATAATCTGCTTCAATCTAGAGTTTTTCTACAACTTTCAACACGTGCGTCGTTTACTGCCTCAGTAACACAATCGATGCCAATCGAACAAAGGTAGCTTTGCGACTCGTATTCTGGGACAGGTAAAAGGAAATAAACACATTCATAAGTAAGTTCTGACCATTACAGATGTACTGTAAACAACCCAACATGAAAAAGTCCCTGACTAGTTCTTTTTTTTAACTTTTGGCCAGCTTTTTTTGGAATTGGCCGCACTGTGAGGTGGTGGTAGTGAAATATATCCTAAAATCTACAATGCTATTGATAATGATGTCAGTGGTGGGTGAGTGGTAGGTCTAACCCTCGCTACCTTGGAATCAAAACGTCCAGAATTCCATTGGAACTACAAGTGGTTCGGAGCCCACGTTTAACTTTAGTTCCCATTTTCAGTACGTCATCTTTATCCGATGGAACTTAATGGCAAACAACCATTGATTCACTTTGTCCAGATACCTTCGAGTCATGGGCCTGTCTCCGGGCAGGACATCCATCATCATGATCACCATCCCTCAGACATCAACGACAATCAAGACTATTCAAAAAGAAGCGCTGAATTAAATTTCAACGACGAATAGTTTACATCCAAAGACACTTCATTACAAATTCTTCAACCATGTGAATATTATCCTATCAACTCTTTATTATTTTGACATCTGAGAAAGTTTCCGTTTGCTGATAATTTTCGACTCTTTAATCAAAAATCACTGATACCCTTTTAGTTTTGTTCTTGTTAACGCCCTGACATTTCTGTGATATGTTAACTGTATTGTAAGACAGGCAAGATAGTTTACATTGTCAACGGTGAATCACCGTCAGCCAGTCAGGAAGACAGCTTTAAAACTCAGACGTGTGACAGTTGTATTAGACTTGACAGAAAGAAAGCAGAACGATGTTCAACTTTTTTTCTTCATATTTTTCTTCTTCTCGTGCGCTTTCTTGGTAAAACCTCTGTTGCACTCGAGACAGGCTTAACCTATGACTTCTTTATGGACAAAAGGTCTTTCTGTCCCGGCGCCATTTTATGGCCAAGGGTAGGTCAAGGAATCTCTTCCGACATGTTGTGGGTTTTTAAAGAATATAGTGTGACGAATAGCCACATGTGTTTCAATGCGAACCAGACATTTCCCCCTCCCTTTTCACTACTACAAAATGTCTCAGTGGTGACCATCCTCATGTAAATCTTTGAAGAGGATTCTGCTGCAAGCAATTATTGAAAGAAAAGCGAAAAGTTCTAGCAGCATGCAATTGTAATTTATAAACTGCTAGTATAAGATGAATTAGTGTGTTTAATTGGAATCACGGGATGGGGCCTAGGATCTAATTTACCCAGGATTTCCAAATGGAATTTGATATTGAAATTAGAGACGTGAAACAATGTGATGTTAATTTTATGATTCATTTTCCATGAAGATTTTTTTTTTATTATTGGAGTTGTGTTATGCAGACAGGATATCATATTTTGGGAATATTCCTTTTACACTCCCAATATTCAGAAATACTTCTGGAACGTTGGGAACATGCCGCAAATATTCTTCAGGAATGTAGTGTGGCTGGAATATTCGTAGAAAAAAAAACTATTTATGACAAACAAGAAGGAATGAACTCCAGTTTTTTAAGGCCAAGAGGATTAAAATTATTGGTAAAATATTCCTGGAATCTTCCAACTGGGGAAGGTGGGATTTTGGGCTATTCCATGTATGGGGCAGGGGCAATTCCTGCTATATTCCTAGAGTGGAGATAAAGTGTGCTGCGTGGGAAGGATGGTGGAACGTGCAGATAAATCACTGGATCCTTACAATCTTTCGATTTATGTAAGAAATTATTATAAATTTAGGCCCATTATATGTGTATTTCTTTCATAATATTAATTCATATTTATTGCAAGTATTATTAATTTTATGTATCTCCTGTATTTATTACGAGTATTATATTTTGTTTTTATCGTGTTAATGAAGTTTGTGTATTTCGTATCTCAGTCCTATCTTGATCATGGATCACAATGCAGAAGAAACCTCCACTAAATGTAATTTAACACTTTAATTATTGATCTAACGAGTCTCATTCTCGAACGCTATCTAATCCATGACATTAGTCCAACCTATCTAAGCTTAGCTAATTAAGCAAATTTTAAAATCAAACGTCATTTCCATATTATTTTTTTACTCGAAATAAACAAACATTTTATTAATGCAAATATTTATTTTGGTATGTCTAAAACCTCGTAAATCATATTATTTTGACCGTCAAGATGCGACCGTAGCATCCTGGATCCGATTCCTACTCATGTAGACCCATTTCAGACAAGTCAGATAATCCGAAAGACATTTATTAGGATATCTGGATCAGGGATTCTGCCAGACCCTCCAAATGGGAGGTTTTCCCTTCCTATTCTCGGGCACCCTACCCCAAAATTTAAAACTGTTATGGTTACAAATCTATCGAAACCCTCTGCAAAATTCTCTTTAAACCCTGCTAACTCCCTCAATTTTCGGTTTAGCCTATAGCCCCCCGCCCCAACTAGAAATCCTAGCAGTTCTGGATGGCGGATAAAGATCCGAATGACACGCATATCCATGATTCATCCGATTTTATATCTATTATCTCACTATCGGAAGTACATCCTAAGAATATCGTAACTATAAATTGACATTTTTTTTTTATCTAGATTTGACAAAACCTTAAAATTATATACCAAATGCGAAACTGTGCATGTAAATAAAAAGGTATATTTAGTTAAAAATATGAGTACAAGCACAAATACGTTTATCTTGTAACCTTAAAACGGCCCCTACGTCAACATAGTTTAACAAAACTAGCGTGAAATCTTCAAACCCAGAAAGCTAATCCAATGACAAGGACCTACCAGCTTTAAACTCAACAGATTATACAAGGTCGGAGGAATATATATAGCTGAAATTCGCTTCTTTCTACCTTTTTTTTTTTTCAATGAGACGTGAAATTCTTAAGATTGTGAAGGCTTACCAAATGAAAAAATAAGTAATCCTCAGATTAAAACCGACCCTCCCCCTTAAAAAAGTGAAGGTCGATTAACGTAATTCTGACATTAGTTTTTTCTCTCTCTCTCTCTCTCTGAGTTGAAGCTTGTGAAAAATGTTCTTGGTTCCGCTAAAATATCAATCCCTGTCATTAGCTATTTGCTAATTTTTGTTTATTGACACAGATATCTCCTACTACATTACACAGCTTATCTCATGTGTTTTTTTTTTCTTTCTCAACGCATACGGTTCACTACGCTTCACAGTGTGAGAGAAACGCCTCCTGCGATGCCACCCGCCATTTATCATCATATGAGCCTTCGACAGACCTACACGAAATACCCGTTACATCCTCCCACCAAAAAATTCGACACCTCAGATGCACAAACAGAAAAATGGCTGGAGGTAGGTCTATATGAAGTTGAAGCGAATATTATATGCACGTACATACTCACACACGCACACACACACAACGAAAAAAAGCTACCACCAGCGCCTCTGCGACCAGACACTGTTGAAATTCGGTCAGCAGCTTGTCGAGTTTCACGTAATTTATCATTAGTGGCGTCGGGAGTAGGACTGTCTCCCTATGGGAGACATTGAGAAGAGCGGATTGTATATATGTGTCTCTGAATAGTTAAATGATAGCCTCTATTTCGTTCCTATATAAGTTTAGCTTGTACAGATTGATACCACCCACCCATTTCTTTGGGGAATAAAGTATTCATTTTCTATATACGGTTGTATTATTTCAAGTAAAAATCATCGCACATTTGCAAGAAAAGTGTCACAACTGAAAAAAAGTATAATTTTACAGGAAAGTCAAAAATAAATTGCAAAATTTTTCGGTGTAAAATTAACCCAGGCCGTTCTAATTTTCCACAGTCATTATTACGAAGGTCGAAATGTAATTTATGATACTCCTTTTAATTCTATGTATTTACTTTCTTGTCGTGAGTGACAATAATAATGACTATTTTGAGATGTAATAATGATTTTCCCTCCTTTATCAAATAAATGTTTTCGCAGATAAAAATATTTTCTTTGCGAGAAAACTGTTTACATGTCAAATGGTGTCGGTTTTCCTGCGAAAATGTAACACGTAAAAGTGACATGTCAACTAAGAAGTTATGTTTTTCTTGAGCTGTCAAACGTAAAAGTGACATTTCTGCTATCTACCGGTCACCGATGTGGATAGATTGGTGGATAGATAGACTTGTGATATTTTTTGATGTCAAAGAAAGAGAACGGTCCTGTAATAAGTCTCACTTTTGAACCAGAAATACAAAAATTGAAAAATTTTTGAGTCGTTACACTTTTCTTCCAAACATCCGATTTCACTGTAAAGAAGAGACAAATGGATTTTCATTTTAAAAGTGTATCTTTACAATACAACTAGAAAATACTAACATTTAATCTCATACTGTTTTTCCATATAGTATATAATTATGTAAATAGCAGTTCTGAATCCTTATTGGAAATATAAGAATTATAATCCCATAGGAAACTTTGGGCACAATGATTTCTGAACTCATGACTGGATTATATTGTTTGTAAAGGTACCATTGGACACATTAAATTTCAGAGCAAATCACCTCCTTTAATTTGGTGGCTGAATCATGAAAATCGGTAAATAATAACATAATTATTCATAATTGTAATGATACGTTTATGAACATTTTAAATGGTATCAATCAGAAAGTATCGCTTTTAGATAGAAGCCAATGGTTTATATTTACGAAGGAATTGTAGCTTATATATATATATATATAAAAAAAGTGTTTTCGTTTTTACATTATCGTCATCATATTTCTCTGATAAAAATCTACGTAGATCAACTAAACCAGTGGTAATCAACCTTTTCTTTTTGAATATTCCTACAAACACTATTCACTCAACTATGCCGTTGGTGCATAATTCCAGTTATACATAATTATATCCAAACCATAATAATTTAATATTTACTTTGGATTTATTTTAGTTTTAAATCATCAGTTTTATTTAAACGATAAAAGAATCAAGCTTTTAATCATAAACAATTAAAGAACACAAGCACAGAAATTTAAACACAGTGATCTGAGCTGTTAGTGAAATAATTGAATATGTTTACGGTATTCCAGTTCATCGATTCCTCGTTAAATCTTTGTGAGTACAAGGAGGAGCTGATTACGGTTTCATGCGATTTCTGTGTTTCGTTTTGTTTGATGTTAATCCAGAGAAACCCTGATCACACAAATAAGGTGAGAGGAATGGCAGTGTCACTAAGTTTCTTGTATACCGGTACTCGTTGCGAACATAATTCCAAACGTTGCAAATTGACAAGCTGTCAATGTTCATTTTCAGGAAACCATCAAGAAGAAACATTTCCAACAGAAAGATAAGATAAATTCATGACAGTAACATAAAATGATTTGTAATCCAATTTTGGATGGTATCTTCCCCCTCAATTTGTGGAATATATATATATATATATATATATATAAAAGCTATATCTGAGATTTTTTCAACTGGCATTTGGTTATATTTTCAAAACTCAATCCGAATTCGTAATTTCGCTAATACGAGCAACCAGGCATTTTCTTTTAGACTATCGTTGAAGTAGGACTGTTTTTCATGAAAGCTTGCGTTTGGTGCGATTTGTGTGAATACCCAATAGAAACACGGGTTTTATTACGTGTTTTATTATAAGGTAAGTGTAACACGTGTTTCAATTGGCTACTCACCCAAATCGCAAGCTAGCATGTAAATTAGCCTTAACACATTTACCTTCTTTGTTTTACTTCTCTGAGTTTGTAAAAAACAAATCAATTCAGACAATATTGCCGTGCAATTCAAATTCTAATCATGAATTTTTCATGGATTTTATAAATGTTCTCTCCCTTTGTTATGTTCTGTTAATTGTTTGTATCCCAGAATTTGAACATTAGCAATTGTTTGTTACAGCAAAATACAGAATGTTTAAGTACCTCGACTTTGTCAGAAACTTAAACTTGAAATCTTTTGTCGATTTTAACAAATGTTTTCTACAATTTGTTCAGTATCTTGTGCCATGTCAAGAAATCTACGTCCTACACTTGCGTCAGAACTTAAAACGGTTTTTATTACTATATCAGAAAACACATTACGATACTACTGCAGTATGAGGTAATTTATTTTTTGCAGGTAGCAATGATAATTCGTTCGATGTATCCAATGCCACTTTTGATGATTGTGTATTACGTTGAAAATGCATTTTTTTTTTTTTTGCGTTGCGTTTGAAAAAGTACCGTTGGCTTGCTCTTATACTCGCCATAATTCGTTTACCAATAGCTGGTGAAGTAGAATTGTTCGATAGAATTTGGTTGCAAATAGTTGAAGAGATGCTGTCGCATTTTGCCGTCACCGAAAAAAAGAAATCACATTTTTCTCGTACACTTCGTTTAAATGTACAATAACTAAAAAAAATATTATCCCAACACACCACACCACCAAAATTGACCTCAAACTGCCAATTCCTCCTTTCCCTGAAATTTTTAATGACTTCAAGTAGGACAACGACTCCGAACAGGATAAAGCGGCAAGACTAGCTAGCACAAGAGTCTGCTTGCACCCCGAATGCTTGTTCTTCAACCTTTCATGAAGACAAAAATCTTTCAATTTCAAAATTTTGTAACACTATAGAGAAGTAGAGAATATTTTAATTTTGATAATGGAAGAAAAAGTAATTACCAACAAGAACACAAAGGGCAGTATAAAGATAGATAAACGCAAGAGAAATATTAAAAGGTGCATTAACGGGTAGCTTACAAGTTCTCTCTAGAAAAAAATGTTTTTTTTTTTTCTGTAACTGTGATCTTTTATGAAATAATAAAATGTAGATGCTTATTTAAAATTTTACGTACTCTTCAAGATGTCTTCGTTTCGCGTCGGGTAATTTTACCGTAATATAGTTCTATAAGCACCAATAAACTTAAATATTGTTTACAGGATGTAATATTATATGCACAGTTCGGTACGTACGTAACAAATGAAAAAACGGCCCGCACAGCGATAAGAAACGTAAGAAACTTTTTTAGAACTGAAAATTTGGTTCATACTGGGTTGGCTGATTTTCATAAAAGCTTGCGCTGCTTGCGATTTGGCTGAATAGCCAATTGAAACTTGTGTTACACTTACTTTACAATAAAACACATGTTTCAATTGGCTACTAACTCGAATCGCAAGCGTTCATGAAAATCAGCCCTTAGAGTGGAAGTGGACAATCGTGGTTAAATATTTGCTTTGGTCTTTATCTTTCGACACAGGTCGATCACTCCAGTAACATTACATATAGTGGCTCGATGTGCCACTCTTACGGTCCTGCGATCTGTCACGTCATTTCCGTGGTTGAAGAAGAATGCAAAATTAACTTCTTAAGTACGGGAAAAATTATGATACTACTGTAATAGAAAATTTAGACTATTTTAATATGTAAACAATTCTCGAAGATTAGACGACAAGAAAAAAGTTTTGTACTCTGTGGAATATCACATTGAGAATTCACAGAACAAACTGTGACATAAGGACTAACAGGGCAGAAAGACCTGCTGACAGATTCTAATGAACCGGTAACGTGTTAACTATTGCGGCTGGTAACGTCACAACACAGTTTATTTCCTTCTGTCTGTTTTAATTCAACCAGAAGCAAAGCCGCACAAGTAAACCATCAATGTCAAATGACTGTCGCTATGATTGACGACTCCCGTTCGAAAGGTATTTTGTTCAGTTTGAAACAGTGAGAAGAAAAAAAAATGTATCTTATCAAAACAAAACGAAAAAAGAACGCTTTGTGTAAAAAAAAAAAAAAAAAGGATCACAGTTTGTTACCGAGTTTTTTTTTAATTTCTTCGTTTTCTTTGCGCGTGTTACACAGACACAAAAACTACTTTTTCATCTTTTCCAATTTGTCTCTTGCTGGTAGGCGAACAAGGAAAGCACGTCTCGTTTACGATTTGACATGGCACGCAAATGTTGGCACTTGCTACATTTAAGGCGTTTCCATTGTTTTGTTCTGTTTTTTCTCTTTATAAGTCAACTTCTAGGAGTTTACTTCTATTTCATATGAGGCCGTGCGAAGTAATTTTGTTACAGAATAATCGCAATGAGGCACTCTGGTGTAGCTCCGTCAAGCTCACCCCTACCCCATATGGAGTTAGAGGATACGACCACATGGATTCATTAATCGTTAGTGCACATGACATTATGCTAGTACGCCAATGGGACCAAAGACAGAAGTTAAGCCCCCCATAACCTTCCTGAAAGCTTTCGCGGGTTAAACCATACGGTGTGTTCGTTATCGCACATTAGCGCATATGACAGTAATGTTCGTCTGTGATCTAGGCTATATCTGGCTTAAGAATTGGGCGCATATGACACTAAAGAATGCATATGGCCTCATCCTCTGCATATGAGGGATGGGGGCAACTTGACGGAGTTCTGTGGTGTGGACAGTAAATGATGTTCACAATGCTTGAAAAGGAAATATGAGAATATTCCTTCTTTTGTTTTACCGGGTACATGTAACTAACTAACTAACTCTATGGCTTATGGAACTCGCAAAGTTCATCGCCGCAGTAACAAACGTTCGCCATTGGATTCTATCCTGGGCAGTATCAAGCCAGTTTTCATCACGAACACCTACTTCTCGAAGATCTCTTTTAATATTGTCCTCCCAACGACGTCTCGGTCTTCCCAATGGCCTCTTTCCATCGGGACTTCCAACCAGGATAGAATATAATCTTCGTTTTTCCCCCATCCGAGCTACATGCCCTGCCCACCTTTGTCGTCTCGATTTCATTATTTTTACAACATCTGGTGAATCGTACAGTCCGTGGAGTTCTTCATTATGCAGTCTCCTCCACTCTCCAGTCATCTCGTCCCGTTTCGGCCCATATATCTTTCTCAAACCCTTATTTTCAAATACACGTAATTTATGTTCATCTGCTAGGGTCGTACTCCAACTTTCGCAACCGTAAAGTATTACCGGCAGAATAACCGTTCTGTATATTTTTAATTTCCTTGATATTAATCGCGATGTTAGAAGTTTTTGGACTGAGTAGAAACATGCGTTCCCCGATACTAAGCGACTTTTTATTTCTTCCGTGACCTCATTTTTGCTTGTTACGTATGCTCCCAAGTATTTAAATTTGTTTACTTTCTCTATGACCTCATCCCTAATTCTTATGTTTTTCATTCCTTCATTCCCTGTGCTTCGGCTTGTTACCATGTATTTTGTTTTATCTATGTTTACCTGTAGACCTATCTCATCGCACGCTTCTACTAAGACATCGGTGTTGCTTTGTAGTGCATGTATATCGTCCCCTATTAAATCTACATCATCCGCGTATACAAACAGTTGATTCAAAACATTCAATGATAGTCCCTTTTTGTCCCCCTTAATTTTTAAAATCGCATATTCTAACGCGAAGTTAAACAGTAGTGGTGACAAGGCATCGCCTTGTTTCAATCGGTTGCGAATCTTGAAACTATCTGACATATTATTACCTATCCGTACTCTGCTTATGGGGTCGCTGAGAGCTACTAAAACTATTACTCCTCTTTAAAATATTTCCCATTGACCTCTATCTAAAAGCGATACTGAACTGATCAATGACATTAAATATTTTGTGAATATATGATGCCAGGGGGCGGAGTGAACAGTGAATCTCCATGGTTCACTTCCAGTCTAAACCAATATGGACCAAATTTTCAGTTCTAGCTCAATTTTTTAATCTTTTTATCGCTATGCTGTCCGTCTTTTATTCATACCTTAATTCTTGCAAAATAATAATAATAATAATAATAATAATAATAATAATAATAATAATAATAATAAAAGCACGCAAATATTATTATCCGACCATGGATCTCGATACGGGAAACGGATCTACTTCTAGTGACCCGAAATTAAAGCCAGCACAAGCCATAATCACCTGGAAGGTGAAATTGATTAAAAAAACAACTGAACATCACGTTCCATACAATACCTTATTTAAAATATTCCAATCTTCCTCCTCCCTTCGTTAGCTAGATCTTCATCAATTTTTTGCTTCCAGACACCCAGACATAGGCCACCCAATAAGACACAAGTAAATCCCAATTCACTAGGCAAGATTAATCGAAAACCGGCGTCAAGTTGACCCATCTTAATTGTATTGGGCCAGTCTATCCGTCTTCCGTATCTAAATCCATGCTCTCAACATATTTGAGTAATATCCTGCTGGCACTCCTAAGTGTGTACGTAGATGAAAAAAATGGAGACGCGGATGATGTAGATTTAATAGGGGCTGGGACGATATGGATGCACTACAAAGTAACACTGATGTCTTAATAGACGCTTGCGATGAGATAGGTCTAAAAGTGAACGTAGAGGAAACAAAACACATGAGAACAAGCCGAAACATAGTGTATGAAGGAAATAGATGCATAACAATTAAGAATGAGATGATAAAGAAAGTATAAAAAAAATACTTGGGAAAACATGTAACAAGCAAAAACGAGATCATGTAATAAATAGAAAGCCGCTTAGCATCGGGCAACGTCTGTTTCTATTCAGTCCAGAAACTCCTAACTTTGAGATTAATATCAAGAAAACTTAAATTAATAGAGAACTGTTATTCTGCCGCTATTACTCTTGCGTGGAATACGACCCTGGCAGCTGAACATAAATTACGTGTGATTGAAAATTATGGTTTTGAGAAAGATATACGGACCGAACGGGACGAGATGACTGGCGAATGAAGGAGACTGCATAATGAAGAACTCCACAAACTGTACGACTCACTCGATGCTGTAAGAATAATGAAATCACGAAAGCTAAAGTGGAAGGCCATGTAGATCGGATGGCGGAAAAACGAAGATTATATTCCATTGTAGTCGTTAAGCCAGAGGGAAAGAGGTCATTGGGAAGACTGAAACATCATTGAAATGACAATAGAAGAAATCTTCAAGATGAAAACTGGCTTGATGTTGCCCAGGATAGAATCTAATGGCGAACGTTTGTTACTGCGGCAATGAACTTGTGAGTTCCGTAAGGCTTAGTTAAATATTATTTACAGTACGTAATATTACATGCACAGTCCGGTACGTGTATAGGCCAACTCAAGAATCAAGACGCATATAGAAGAACGGCCGCACAGCGATATCAAGCTTGAAAACTTATTTAGGACTGAAAATTTGGTCCATGTTGGATTAGACTGGAAGACAATCAAAATTAACTGTTCCCTCCGCCCCCGCCCCCTAGCTTCATATACTCATTTAATTCTGTCCACTATCATTTTAGCTCGAGGTCACTTCATAATTCCGTACAGTTCAGCTTAAACGTCACAAATTATACCTGGTTGGAATAATAGAACACACAAGTTTTGGCATAATTTCTTCTATATTTTCAGTCACCTTTTGTGGAGAGTTACTTTGAGTTCGGAATCTAGAAGCTTCCTATAAAATGCATGTATGTGTTTCCTAAGGGTTGCTTTCCTTGGAAGCTTACGTTGCTTGCGATTTGGATGAATAGCCAATTAAAACACGTAATAAAATACGTGTTGCACGTAGAACACGTAATAAAACACGTGTTTCAATTGGCTACTCACGATAATCGCAAGCAACGCAAACTTTCATGAAAATCAGCCTCAAGTTTGTTACTATGTGGCATCGAATTAAATAAGTCAATTCAGCATTTAAATTCATGTATTTCACTATAACAGGAAGGACAAGAGGACAAGTCTCTCCACTTTCATTGCAGGTAGACGATATCACATTCTGATACAGATTCAATGCATCTCATTCCATCAACTCGTACAAAATAAATTTTGATACGTTGTTTTTACTTAATTGAAGTGACTGATAGCAATAATTGAATTTGTTATTTCGTGTGCGATTTAAAAGAGGAACCTTATTTCCTCTTAGCTGTAAACAAACCAGAAAAAGAGGTGATCCAGGCTCACTGAAAGAGAAATAAAATGGTTGTCAGAGTTCATACAAACTCACCAAACATAAAGAAGACTTGGCATTACATCATATTTACTGACAAATCTTGTTTAAATTTATTATGCTTTTAACTTCTGCTATGTCTAATGCTTGTTCACTACTAATCATAAGAGAAGAGAGAGGCCAAAAATATGCCACAATTTGTTTCTTTCTTTTCCACCGACACAAAGCAAGAGCAATTTCAAAAGTTGATAACGGAAGAATTTTCCAACCAATGTGCAGGCTTCTTGTATTTTGAAGGATGGCTGGTTTTATATACATATGTCTCTGTAGTGGTCGAGTTCTGCAGATGCTGGTTTAGTCTGATTGTGTCCTCATGAACCATTACCGTTTGAGAGATAAAAGTGTAGTGTTTTGGTCCAGTCTGTGAGAGACTGAGCGTTTATATTCTCCCAGAGCCAAACAGATCCTCTCTTGAGTCCTGATAACAAATGGCGGTTCTAGATTTAGAAAGAAAAAAGAATGTTCATATTGCTTTAGCCAATCTTTATCCGCGGGGACTCGCTCAAAGAGTAGACCCTACATAAAATATGTCTATGTTCTTTAAGTGTCCTTCTCTTAAGCTCCTTTATACTATTTTGGTCTCCGCTTTTAATTAAAATAATTCTCTTTACTACATTGTATAAGAAGACTCCATTTCATTGTTTTTTTTTAAAGTAAATTTTGTACTTCTCAAATGAGATAATTTTTGAACACTTCTTGTTCAATTCCGAATACTATTTAAACACTTGTTTGAACACTCAAAACTAATTGACAATAGACGATGAATAATTTATTTTCAGGTTCATGAATTCTGTATCACACAGTAGGCCTATCACTGAGAATCAGAAAGAATAATTTCGTCTGGGCCCACAAGAATACAATGACTACTCAAAAATTGAAATAATTATGCGTTCGCTCGTTCTTGCGAGGATAACCGCGAGCTTACTTCGCACTGTTCTTTCGACATGTCTTTTGTAGGTGAAGAAGTATATAAAACAAAGGAAGAGATTATATAAATTCTATTCTGAAAAATAAATGGCTTATAGACTTACAAAATATTTTTTACAAACTTGAATCATAAAACAGAAATTAATATATATTTTCTCACAGCTATTAATCCTAATATTAAATTCAGAGAATGTTGGTTATCCCGATATTAATATATAACTCACAAGGGAGAGGGCACGATAGTTGTCGCTGAGATCCTAATCAAACATAGTGCATCTGATAGAAGATGGTGAGATATGGAGAATACCAAAATTTAAGATGCGATGGACAAGAGGGGAAGGGGGGCGAAACCTCGAAATTCACAGAAGTTAAATGAAGGATATATATCCACAGTTTTTCAGAATAAAGGACGTAATTTTCGCTAGGTGATTTCTGACATCGAAACAAGTTAGAAAAGGTCCTTTGAACATGGGTGAAATGTCGCTTAGTTTTGGAGATACAGCGTTTCCAACTTTGAGTCCAAAATCGACGCCTAAGTGCCTCACCTGCTTTCGTCATATATGTTGCTGCATCAGCCAGGAAGATAACATGGTCATGTTTTGTTCCGTCAGGCCAAAGGAGATTCAGAGCACTGATACTTGCGATATAATGGAGCTATTGGCTTTTCCACAACGTTTGCTGTCAGAAGAAAAATCCTCGATGGTTGTCCAGAGTCACTATGGTCCCAATTATAACGTTACAGATGAATCTACCCACAGCATCAGTGGTTTCCTCTATGGAAATGAAAATGTTGCTGTCTGCAAGCTCAGTTCAAATATTCCCGATGGCATGAATGTATGCAGCCCCTAAGTATGTCTTTCTTAAGGTAGATTCGCAGGGTACTTCTCGTTTCGTGTAAGTTTCTAAAAAAAACTTCACAGAGAGGGATTTTCCACTTTAGAAAGAGGGATGTCAGCCGCAACGAACGCACTACACAAATCGTACGCGAACTGATTGTGGCGTGAATTGACTGCACAAAACACTGGCAAAAGTTGAGTAGTTTTATCTGAACTGCACTTCTTGTCAGTTGCTGTTTTGTGCTTTGTGGTACACAAAATAACATTTCTCTGCACAAACCGATTTTTCACAGAGTTTACAAAACAACACTGAACCATCTTTTAAGAACATGTCTGGTCCAAATTCTTTTACAAAGTTAGCAATTTTGCCTCTCAGCGAAAGTCCAACCTTTGGCATAGTGAGAGAGGGACAGTAACTCACACAACAGCAGCACCAGGAGACAAAAAACATGCGTTTCCCGTTTATAATACTCAACTCTATTTGGAGCCGTGTGGATAACATTATTGTAGAAAAAGGCACAAAATAACTTATTGAAATTGGGAGCTTCCCTTGTAAGTATTAAGGACATGGTTTTGTCAACTTATTTCGTAAAGAAAGTGGGATATATATTTAGGCATATTCTCTTAACTGAAGAACAAATTTCCTTTAGTATGTGTTGCTATTTTCATATTGAATTTCCTTACATTGTCTTCCTCAAAAGAAAGAAGAAAACATTTAAAATCATAATGCTGTCCATTAAGTGTTACTTCTGTGAAGGACGCAGGCAAAAGTAAATAGGAGGAGAGTTAGTGGTGAAGATGACTGAAGAGGATATGACAGTCAATCTCTTGAGAACAAACAAGAGAGGAAGAGAAAGAATGGAAAGGTAAGTTTGTCCACTTCTGTACGTACGTTCTGCAAAGCTAAAATAAGAAACAAACAGAGGGTAGTACATCCACCCAAACGAACTATAGTGAATTATCGCAACAAAGATATTTCGTATCAATAAGGAAGGATAAATAACATCACAGTTACCACAAACAAGTTGACGAATTACTTCGTCATATGTCGCTTTCTCACGAGTATTTTATAACATTTACTTACAATGGCAAGATAAATTTATTGATCCTTCAGAGGCTAAAAATTTGCCTATTGTACTGTTCAGTCAGATTTAACAAGTAAACAATTTTCTGAAAAAAAAAAAGTCACCAAAGTTGATCTCTTACGGCATTTTTTTAACAACGAATTTAGACATGTGACGCAGTCTTATTGACTATCTGAAACAAAATGGCTTTGGCGGGGGAAAAATCTCCTTTCCACATCGTGCTGCCAGCTATTAGTCGATTTTCAAAACGGAGCAAAATGGTACCAAGAAGTACCGTTCGAACACAACGTACCAGTCCTTTCTCATAACTGTTTCTTCCCGGTGGTACTCTAAAGTACCGTCCGTAAATAAAGGGTTAAATCATGATTCCATATAATTAATACCGAGTACAACATTTCAGAAGTGATTAACAATATAAATAAATTATAGAAATAATACCAAAATTCACTTTGTAGTACATTTAGATTTCCAATCAGATGATGTCAAAATATTAGTTAAATTAGTGTCCATTTCAAAAGTTCTTAATTGTTCAGAATGTCGAATTAGAGTCCCCATCTATTATTTTACTCGGATACATAAAAAAAATGAATGAACAAAATTAATTTAAATATATATATATATTAAATATTTCTGGGGTAGACCCAAAGCATTACAATCAATCTCGTTACAGTATAGTCTAGCTCAGGCCGAGATATGGTGTAGGAGAGATATTGAAAGATAGTGGCCCATGGGCCTATTTTTGGGCACCATCCCGGCATTTGTCTGGTGTGACTGAGGAATAAGGAAATCCTGGGGTGAAAATCCCTATTACACATTTCTATCTTATTTATTTCTTCTTCACACTAACACAGATAGGATACGATAATGCACAGGTGTTTCTCCTAATACTACTAAACCATTTTCTGTTATTTCTGTGGTAAACGGAAGGAGTAACTCAGTTCTGAACAATTTCTTTCACTCGCGATTTCTTTAAGTATTTCCAACACTGCATGGTTTGTAGTTGTCTTTTAACAAAAGATATTTATTATTATTATTATCATTATTATTATCCTTTAGAAATGTTAGTTCAAGCAATATCTCAGTTTGTTAAAGAAAATTCGAAAATGCTAAAGTTTTTGAACGTATTTTTGCAAAATTGCTTTGGTTTAACCTTATAACTATTTGACCATATAACTATGGTACCCTTTATTGCTCTCTATGCTGTCTGGGAAACACCAATTTTTCATTATAATGGTGTTTAAGTAGTAATTAGAAAGACGTAGTTTTATTAGTCTCTCATAAAAAAAGAAACAGTAAGCCCATTATAAACATGCATATTAATAAAACACAAAGATCGAAATCAGCCGAGCTCGCTCACTCATCGAATGCAGTAGTAAGCGCAGAATCATCAGAAACTGTTAGACCGAAGAAGAAGAATTTATGGCAAAGATTAATCGGATTATTTAAGAGAAACACAACAGAATCAGAGTCAGCATCCGGTTCAGAAGAGCCATCTACAGACTGCACTCCCAAAATTAAACGTCGACATCATCATGAATTTATAGTAGCTAAGGAAAATATGACGTGTCAAAAATTTCTTAGAAAATCTAGTAAGAAGTTAGAAGAAGTGCCATCATTTCTCCCTAGAAGAGAAAGAAGCTCTTATGGAGGAAAGGAAATCCATGGCTCGCCTCCTGCAAAGGGAAAGACTCGGAAGATACATGACGCTTCAGCCCATCCTAGAAAGTCAGCACGCAGAACGAAGAAGATGCTTTGTATAATAGACCTCAAGATTGGTCAAGTGTCCGATTGAAGAACGATTGGATGCATTTCAGACCCAGCGAAGAACACATTATATGTTGTCAAATTTATATTAGAGTCAGAGACAGAAGGTAATTACTTACAAAAATTTGAATCTGCGTCCAAATTAAAATTTCCATACGTGGCCATTGAGCCGAATCATTTGAAAGAAGCTATTTTAGCGGAGAAATATAAGTAATCAGTCGTCTATATTTATTCTGTGCTGTGTAATACAGCATCTATTTTGAACGCTTTCACATTTAGAAGTGTGTTTGGTTCAGCGTCCCTCGCAGCTGCAGGTATTTTACTGAACCGATATCATTATTATTATTTGCACTGTTGTAATCGCCGATATTACAAAGTACATTCAAGTGATTATATGAACACATTGATAGACTCAGCCAAAGTTGGAGCTGATTTCCTTATATTAAATAGAAAAGAAGAAGATGAAATAAGAATGCTTACAAGTAACACTTTAGCTGTGATAGCCTGTGCAATCAGTGTGTATATTTACTTTAAGAAACGCTAAGTGTTGCCAGTGAATGACATGAATCACTAGGACTAAAACTAGTGATATCAACGAATAAGGACGACCTGAGGATTGTGCGTGTTTTGAGTCGAGTAATACTCCTACAAACTGAATTCTCGTATAGGGCCGCATATTCGTATTTGAATTACACGTCGGTCAGTACAATGATTCTCAGTATTTGGTGTTGAAATACTTGTGTGTTGTTTTTTTTTTACTCAATATGTAAATGTTTTGTTCTGCTCCCCTATACATCTTCTGTTCCCCTACAAGTTCTTCGTTGAATGGATCAGCTTGATATATTCTCTGTTTCAAGTCCAATTAGCTTCCGCGGAAACAAACTTACACCGTTTGCTGTGTCGTGGTCTGAAGCTGTATCATCATGACTGGACGAGGAAAGGGTGGCAAAGGACTTGGCAAAAGAGGTGTCAAGCGTCATCGTAAAGTACTTCTTGATAATATCGAGGGTATCACGAAACCAGCTATTAGGCGTCTTGCTCGCCGAGGTGGTATGAATCGTATCTTTGGATTCATGTAGAAAGAGACCAGAGATATACTCACGATGTTCCTTGAGAACGTGATACGGTTACGTATACCAAGCATGCAAAGAGGAAAACGGTGACAGCTATGGGTGTTGTATGTGATGTTAGAAGCAAGAAAAACATTTTGTGAACTCTCAAGTTTGCGTCATATTTCAGAAAGTGTTTTATGAGGAATTCGATCCCTATTTGACTAAAATAGAAGGACTAGATAGTCATTGGCAGGTAGTCAAAGCTTTCTTTGATACTCACGCTGAACGTTTACCAGGGGCTGAATTGCAGCAAGTTTGTTTAGAGCACTATTTCGATGCAATTTGTTTACGTATAGTTTATGTTAACGAAAGCAAACCAAAGTTTAAGAACAGCGATATGTCTACGGAAGTTTCATTAATAAGTTGAGCGTGATTTGATGCAAATCTAAGTGGATAGTGACAGTTCTGATGGTAACATAAGCATGGTATTATGAAGCGCATACACGTAAATATACTTCAATGCAAAGTACTGTGATGGCACATAGATGAATAACTACTTTCATACAAGATACTAGGACAAAATGACTCTGATTCTATAATGATTGTACAACAAATGACGTTGATTCTTCTCTCGATGATTCTGCAATTACTACTACTACTACTACTAACACCAACTAGTAGCGATGATACATATTTATCACCATAACACCTGATGTAAATATAAGAACTACTTACACAGTTATTTTTTCTTTTCTCCCTACCTCTCTCTCTAATCTATCTACATTTGGTGCTTTGAAACGAATGGAAGAAACAAAGACTGCAAATATGGTCGATTTTAGCTGCTGCAACAGAAAAATTCTAGTTCAGGAACAAAGATTTTATTAAACAGGATGAAGACTCCCACTTTGAATTTCAGATCGAAACAAAATTATAGTTTTTTTTTATGATATAAGCAATAAAAAAAATTACCATACCAGCAACACGTTTTCATTCCAAAGCAAACTAGAACTACAAGCGAAATAGATATGTTTTAGCATTATAATACTTCAGGAACTATTTTCTCTACATTTCAACCCTGATTATTATCACCCACTTACCCACATAGCAAAATGACGTCCCAGGGATATCTGACGTATCTCCTGGCAGGATATCGGGACGTCTGTAGGACGTCCTGTTTAAGTCCCGTTTACATCCATGGGACGTATAGTTATAATTAATCCTTCGTATATCTATACGAAGGCATATCCTTCGTATAGTTATAATTAATTAAATAATAATAATAGTAAGGTCGATTCAATTTATAGAAATTCCAGGTAAGTAATCCCGCACGGCTTTCCGGGGGACATCCAGGGGACATCCATACGGGATGAACTGTTTGTATTGCCCACAGAGTTATCCCACGGACGTCCTTAGGACGTCGCTATGGGAGCAGGACCAGTCTGACGGTAATGGGATCTAAATGGGACGTCCCAGGGACGTACTCTGCTATGTGGGTAAGTGGAGTTATGGTGAAAATAGTAATTTGCGTTCTAGCTATCAGGAAACGTATGTATTTAGATTCAAAGCGAGTAAAATGTAAGCGGTTTAACTCAATGTTAAAAACTCTCTCCGATAGGAGTATTAAATGTAGCGGATGGGGTTGTGAGAAGCTTGGTGCTCACTAAAGTGGGTTCTTACAGTACTTTAAGATCACCTGATTTTATCACAACTTACGTCAGGGACTAGCTACAGCTAACTAGAAGTGCTTCAAATGCTAGTGATGCGGAGCGAGTGAAGGCATGTTAGTTAAAGTTAGGTTAGTCTATTTTTATTATCCCTAAGCTTGGACTCAGCTGTCGAATACTTCTGTTTCACATTAATTTTTAGAAAGAAGAAAAATGGAATGTGACCTCACAAAAGTGCAGCCAAATTTTCCTAACGCGGTCCGCCTTATTGTGCTGGACCAATAAGTTGTATAAGAATGGTTAATTGTTTATTTTCTTTCAAGTAATAAATATGTATGCTACTTTTATGAGGTACGTTCTATTCAGTACATTCAGCGGCGTCTATAGATAACAAAAGAAGCTCAATATAACTCGTATGACCGCTTCGTAAATTTAATTTAATGGGAATAAGTATTCCCTTGATTGCAATACAATGGCGAATGTTCGTTTCTTTTTAATTGATTTATTTATTTCTTGGTTAGTATTGTTCAGATTGATTTTAATATTAGCTTAATCTTTATTCTCTCTGAAATAACTGTTACACTTCAAGAAAGTTTTTACAAAATCACCCACACCAATGCGAAATAGATGTAATGATCACAGTCATTACGCTGTTTCGAACTCTTCGTTCTACACTTTTTTTACAGTATAATATCTCATGATAGGGAAAGGAAAGGATGAGGAAGGTAATAATAACAATAAGAAAAACAGGAAAGAGAAATTCTCTTTCTTCTGCTTTCTCTTACTCCTCCACCAAGCTCTTGCTCTTTCTTTGTTGGCATTTTCCCCCACTGTTTCTCTTCAGAAACGGGGTCCATTAACCCGTTTTGCACCTGTTTCGCGTTTTGCACCGCAATGGTTAAAAAGTTATAAGCTCTTCTATTTTGGGGGCCCAAGTTAGTGATAGCGCCCTCTCAGGCAAATTTTTCGAAAAAAATGATAGTGTACCGGTCTGTGCTCGTTTCGCACCCAAGTTTCGCGTTTTTCAGCGCCATTGGTTAAAAGTTATAAACTCTTAAATTTGTGGGGGAACAAGCTAAAATGGTAGCCCCCTACAGCAAAATTTAAAAAAAGCAAGCAGTGATACATAGTGCAACAGATTACACTCGTTTTGCATCATTTTGTAATCAAATTTCACATTTTGCACTGCCATGGACAAAAAGTTATAAGCACATGTATTTTGCGGGGGAAAGAAAATGACAGTCCCTTAGTCAAATTTTAAATATGGGAAATAGAGAGTGTTGTAAAATTGCAATGCTCTGCAGTAGTTTTGCACCACATTTAAATAGTTTGAAGAATGTTCTTTTCTTCAGTTAGGGGGACAACAAGTTAATTCGTGACCCGACTGATTTTATTTTTCAGTTAAAACAAATAGTTTTTGGATTAGACTCATTTTAGCTTGCGGACCGATTATCACTAAAGTGTTTTCATAGAGTAACTTCTAAGTTAATTAAATTAACACAACAAAAGGCAGTCCCTTACGGTTTCCCCTTGCAAGGAAAATGTTTTTTTTTAAAAAAAAAAAAAAAGCAGCAGGGAAATAGCAAATATGGCAATTAACGTAAGAAATAGCATTTATCAAAAGATTTTTTTAATGTCAAAATATGGCATTTTGCCATAACTTCCGATCTTTAGACTAATCACACTCGAAGTAGTACCCAATACATCGATTTAAATTTTGTTTATGATTGTCGAATACAGCTTAGAGGAGATTTTTATGCTTGCTCTATTAAATCATTCAATTCCATGGTAGTTAAATTGTTATGTTGCGAAATCTGTCTATGGGACACTCCCTCAATGATAAACATCGCATGTATCGGGTACTACTTCGGTTCTGATTTACATGGAGGGTCTAAAACTGGCAGGTCCTTTTCGTATTAGTTTAACTTGCTCAATATTAAGAATTTTTAATGACGCACCCATGAAAGCAGTTAGAGACAAATTGATTTCATATTTAAGTACAGGAATCTCTTTTCATTGGTCCGTTATTAATCTGGTGACTAAAGGTGGCAGGCCCTTTTTAATTTGCTTAGCTTTCTCCATTTAATACTTTTCGCGCTATTTTTCCTATACCTTGTCGTCGGATCTACCCTACGTTTAAAGCTTTACTATTTAGTAGGTTTTCTAACTACAGATATTCTTAGCCCGTGTGCATTTTTTTAGTTTTAAAGTATTGTGAGTGGCCTTATTTTTTTCCCCTTATGCTTTGTAGAGTAAAGAAAACACGATGGTGGATATCTGCGACCCGCGACAGAGAAGGGGGAGGGAGGAGCCAGCAAATTTTGATCTAATATATTTTTTTTTAATTCAAGAAAAGTCTTTTTTCTTTATTAATAGAGTTGAATGTTTTAAAAAGTGTTTTCACCTCTTTTCTTTTGCTGTATAAAATAAGTACGAAACTTTGAGCGCCTGTAACTCCCAAACTAAGCAGATTTCGTAAATTCTTCAAAGAAGTTTTCCTTTTGTTTTCATGTAAACAATCGCCTCCCGAAGTTTGTTCCATTATTTTATGGGCATATTGTTTATAAGGAGAAACCAGAACTGGTAGGAATTCCGCCGGGATTTTTAGTTTGGGAGGGTGTAAAATAAAAATTGGATGGAGTTTTGCGCGTTTTTTTAAATCGATTTTTGACAGTATTTTTTTTTTAATTTGTGAGGTGTTGTCGAGAATTTGGGTAGATGACACCCCGCCACAGGAAGATCTGGCAGAATCACTGCTATCCGTTTGTTGGTAAATGTCCAAATATTTGATTATTTGGAATTCTATTTCTTCTATTATTTTAATATATTTGGATTCCAAATAATGAAATTATCCGGATAATAATTCGAATAATGTCCGTATTAATATATACAAAAATAGATAGTCCTTTTATACACAAGAAACCAATTGAAACTACGTTCCTATACGGTAACCTGGAGATCACTCTTAGACGAAGTAAAGACATGAATCATGAACCAGAATCATGTAGAAAAATTCAATACGACCGCTACATACTCTCTCTCTCACACACGCATATACACACACACACACACACACACACACACACACACACACACACACACATACACACATGAGAAGAAGATCACTGACATCGAGTCAAGAAGGAGAGTATCTCGTAACAGAATATGAGGACACTATATATTTTTTTATTTATTTCTTTTCCTTTAAAAGCAGAAAATGGTACGGTTTTCAACCCAAATGGAAAATGGATTCTGGATGTTTTTCTCAAGTGTATATGAGATGAGATGTTGTCGGTGGGGGTGGGTGATGGTGGAGAAGTGCTTAAAAGAAAATGCCTGGGTGAGAAAACGATATCTCTTTAAAAACAGAAGAAAAAAGAAAAGAACCGACGTAAAAGAAAATAGGAGAAGAACGGGAGAGGAATATAACAGTGTGAGTTTTGAACTCCTGGCGGCGACCACTTCAAAAGTCATTTTCTTCGGTTCCAACTAAAACAGAAGTGATCACGAAAAAGAAGAGATAAAAGAAAAAAAAACACAAGGAACTGGGAGGTTTTTAGGGGTGGGATGGGGTTGGAAGTAAAGGCAAAAAAGAAAGGCAATTTGAAAGATGGAAGATTTTTGCTACTTCCACTCCACCACGGCATCCACTTTATTCATCTCCTATCGGGGGAGCAGAAACAAAATTGCAGCTTACGCGTGAGGAGGTCGAATGTTTATTTTAGTGTCTTTTTTACTCTATTTTTTGTGAAGATGCCCTGTTGATCTCCTTAGGTATTCCCCTAGGAACACCCAAGGTTTCTAAATTCTTCTTCTTATTATTATTATTATTGTTATTACATTACTACTACTACTACTACTACTACTACTACTACTACTACTACTACTACTAATAATAATAATAATAATAATAATAATATGCCCATACAGCACAGGTAAGATATATACTTCGCAAAGCTCATTTTGCTCAATTCACTTGAATAATTCTAAATATATCCGCTGCTATCTGTGTATTCTTTCGCTACTCCATGCTATAATTCAAGTAGAGATTTCTTAAAATCTTGTGTTACTGATATATAACGTAAAATAGAAGCAGAGCAGAATATAAAACTGTTTTTGTACCTGAAATAGTTCATTTTCTATTACTAGCTACCCAAACGATTGCGTGTTCATTGAAAAGAATTAATCTTTCTGTTTCAAAAGTACTTTCTGGCTACTTTTGCTATTCCTCATGCCCATACTTAACATATATAAACTATTTTCAAACCTTGGAATTTGTTCAGGACGCACGCTGAACACTGCTCACAATCTTCTAGACAAGGTGATCTTTAAAACATTGCAAGTGGCTTTACGATGAAGCTACTAAGAAATGAAAAATAACCACTGGTGTTACAAACCGAAAGATCCTGAGCCTGCCCCAACGCCACCTGTCCGCGAACAGGCGTACCACGGAGATTTCTAGACCAAGTGGTCGTCACGTTTTTACTCACATGACTCCTCCGTTTGCCTTACGACGATGGGTGGACGTCGAAAAGTGGGGTGTTTCAGCCGGGAATTGAATCCGGGACCACGAAGACATGAGTCCAACGCTATAACCACTAGACTGTGGAGGCCCCCTACCAAGAAATGGGTCAGACAAAATCCAAGATTAATCATTTCTAAAAGATGGTTCTGTATTGTAAATTTTTAAGAGGCTTCCTCAAGAAATAAAGACCAGATTGCAAAGGCGTAGATGTGGACTGTGGTCCTAGCCTAAACTTAGTCTACCAGTAATTATGTACATGCAGCAGTATTCTGAAACGTTTTTTGAAGTGACTAACGCTGTACTTACAAGTGACTACAAATATTGAAAGACTCTTAACCACTCGTTAATACAGCGCTAGTCATTAAAAAAAAACGTTTTTGAATACGCCTGATGGAGTCTAAGCGTAAAACACCTTCTTGCAATCCAAATTGATATTTTAGGCTTAGTCTAAGTCTAAACTTCGTCTTTGTAATCAGACCAAAAACTCTTTCTCAGCTTCAGCTTGGGCTGTTATCCATAAGCTTTGAGCTTTAACTAGATTTTCCCTTGTTGATAAGCACGTAACCTTTACGACTTATTTTCATGTTCAACATGTAGAAGCATGGGTCTGAACGTGCCTACGAAATCAATAGGCTTCGAAAGAAGACAAAAGAGAATTTTCTCCTTAGCTAAGGACAAAACAAAGATATGTCTTCAAATCCACAACTATTGCTAAATATTTTGTAGAAAAAAGAGAAGGAAGCAATTGTATTAAATAGAACATTATCTTTCAAATTAAATTTCGTTTTAAAGAAAATCTGTGATTAGCAGAAGACGATCCTAATCTACACTTTTTAAAGTGGCACGCATATTCAATTACTGGATTCAATGCGTTTTGTGTCATGAGTGGTCACATGAAACATGCTAAAAAAAAAAAGATCTTATGGCATAATGAATAAGCCAAAGTACACTTCCACCAGGTATCTAAATGCAAGTCTCATTCACGTACATTAGATTCCAAAATATTTTCTGTTAATATTTTTCATTGAAACACGTTTGAATAAATGTTGCTTTAATATTTAACCAGTGAGATGTAATTTATCTTACTGAAGTGCTGGATTGCATTGCAAATCAAGTTAGTTTGTGACGCTGGTCGAAAGAGGAACCAGTTAACTTCGTTTGCCCACGATCTACCATGATCGTATTTCCTAGACGAAATACCACGAAATACATAAAAATTTTGAAGAACTTTACTGAGAATAACGTTTATAAAAGTTTTAATTGTTTAACAGTTATCCTGTTACCCTACATGATAATTAACCATCTGGTCATTATAGGTGTTCAGCGTCATGGGGGTTAGCGTGACAGACAAGTTGCAATCTGAGAGTGAAACAAGTGCGAAACGAAGACGCGAGAGTAAATGAAGGTCACAGACATTTATATATACGAAGTAGCAGCTAACCGTTTTATTGGAAATTCAAACCAGATGACGTTATTTCTTGTCACGTGATTTTTTCTTCTATAGCCCCCTGAAACTGAACAATCTGAACAACAGTCAGCGCATAAACACGAAGAAGGAAACTCTACGATTTGATTTCGCTAAACCAGAGTTCACCTTTCGCGCCAGCAATGTACCTGTCGGGCGCCATATGTGAAGGGGGAACAGAGTAAGGCGAGGACTGATGAAACAAATCACTATGTTTTCTAAACGTTTTAATTTAGATTGTGTTTGTTAACGTCTGTAGAAGGCAGATTTGATTTTTTTTCATCAAACGTTTTGAGTTTTCAAACGTCACGTAGCACTGCGACACTGGCGCCTCAAGTTGGTGGGCTAGTGTACCATTAATTGAAGCTTCGTTGCAGTTGTCACGCATATATAGTATGATGTCAAACCCAATCTCTCGCCCTCTCTGTTCCGAAACTAACATTCATTTCTGATTTGTTTATTGGTTCAAAGTACGTGTTGGAATGATACCTTTTGATTAGTTCGGCATGTTTCAACGTGTAAAGAAAACAATTTTCTTATAAGTATATATTTATGGATGAAAGGAACCCTTTGAGGGAATTCGTCAAGATTATATTTTTCTTTTTAGTCTTCGGAAGAGTGTAAAGAAAAGCAGAAAGAGATCAGTAAACAGAGTGTTTGGGAGGAGAAAAGAAATGGGAAGGAAAAAGAGGAGGAAATTATTGCACATTCCTGGATCCCCTGGCAGAAGATGATGCTTTGGAATTTGATCCCTTGAGTACTGACCTTGCCTGTTGGGGGCCGCCAGATGACCCCTAACCCTGTCTCTCTCATTTTCTCATTTTCCTACTTAGCAGTGGCACTCGGATGCTTCTTTTTGACCTTTTTCGTCACAAATTCTCTGGCTTCTTCCTCATCAATACGGTTTCTTCTTCCTGCACCCCCTTCAAACCACAAGAATCGTCAAATATTCTGCTAATTTCCCACAAATGATGATTACACAGCAGATGGAATTACCAAAGGGAGGATAAGTTCAAGCCAAGACTGACATTTCATCCTAAAATTAGGCGAGACTTTTTTCACTCTTCTGTCCAGTGCTTGTTAGCGGTTCCTCTCAAGGGCAATCAACTTTGACCGTCCATTGGATGTGTTTCGGAGTCACAAATGTCCAGAAGAAATTGTACCACTTATGCTGGGTATCGTCTTTCTTTTTCAACATCGTTCATTCTCTTCTTCTCACATGTCCATTTTCCGGTAATGTACACTCTAATTAATTGAAAATGGCAGAAGAAAAATGTCTATGTCCAAAAACTTAGAATTGAATTTTATTTATGGCCTTTACGCATCTTAGGCTGGGATAGCGTGTGGGAGAGGATGTTAGTAGGTAGTCGCCCAGGGTCTAGTTTTGTAGGTACCATCCCGGTGTGACTGGGAAAATACAGGAAGAAAAAACCTCACTATTGGCGGCCGCAAGGGTCATTCCCAGGACCTCCCAATTGCTAAGCCAACGCTGTACTAACTGAGCTATGGGGCAGCTCGGTGTGGCAAAACATTGAGTCAGCATATACATGAAAAGCAGACTAATGTCCATAATTTATTTGAAATCTCCAGAGAATGTACGTTTGATATAAACTCATCGAACAATTTTTCTAACTCGCAAAATGTTACCATCGGCCAATTTATATTTTATTAAAACATTTTCCACACGTGCTTCCTGTACTCACCTTGCCCTGTTATTTTTGGATTTTCTTGTTATAATACGTGAATTTTCTTGCTAAAAAGTATTGGTATTTTCAAGAACATCTTCAAAGATAGTATGCAGGGAAGAAAATTTATCGTCATCACTTTTGTACGTGAATTACGACTATTTTATAGCATTTTTTTGTTCTGGTCCCCTAAGGGTCATTCCAAGCCAGTTCAGGCAGAGCATGTCACTCATAGTTTCAGATTTTAATTACATTTGGTACATTCGAGCGTGGGACTGAGCGCTACCTCCACATCCCCCATGCAACGTTCACGGCGCGTGCGTATCGCACAGAGGATAGCTTTACCTTTTTTTACATCAATTCTCGGGTAGGGGTCTTAATATAAATTCCAAGTTACAGGTTTGTATAGGCTATACCTATATCCAGAGTTACAGCGCTTCATCATTTGCAAGTTTTTTTTTTTTTTTTGCTTTTAAATGTTGTCGCGACCGACATTTTACGCACTCATCCCATTTGAAATGTATTTCTTTTTACGTCATATTTCATGAATTGTGAAAGACATGTTTAGGTGTTTCTATAAAATCCATCAGAGAATTCAAATTTGATAACATAGTAAAACCCAAAGTTTTTTTTATAGATATTGCTCTATGATTGCGAAAAGAACGTTTCTAAAATAGTGTTGACCTTGCAACATAACACCATGAATATTCGAAAGGAACACCAAATTCAGATATGGGACTTGCGCCATTAGAAAGAGCAGTCAATTCCCTATAGAATGATGTAATCTAAATAGTGGATTCTTGGTGGGAAGTGTTTTTACCTCGTACAATGATTAAAGTCCATTAAAGTTTCGCTATTTGGTCGGTTCTAAATGGAAAACGGTCGACCGAATAAACGTGAAACTTATGTGAGTATACTATGATCACAGATATGATTAAGGACATACGAAAGGACATGGGAGTATCCGAGGAACAGTGTTCCCCAAGAAAACATTCAATCACATGCCAATCTGAGGGCCACGGTGTCTCAGTTAGTAGAGCGCTCACCTCTGATGCTAGGGTTCATCGGATCGATCCTTGATCATGCCATGTGGGTTTTGTGGTGGACAAACACCGTGTGTGTGGGTTTTCACGGGGTGTTCCCGTTTCCTCCCACCTCTTCACTCCACCAATTCATCCCATCATTATCCATCCGTCCTGAGCGATAGTTGCCTAAAAGCCTTAAAATAAATTCAATTCAATACGTGCCTATCTGAAGAGCAGCCTAGAGATAGTAGTATCCATGCACACGAATGGAGCTCTGCTTGCAATTTCAACTTGAATTTTACTTAAGGACCTTTGGTTCAGGCCGAATTGAAGCCAATTGCATTATATTTAAGGCCTTTGGGTAATTGTTCGCTTAGACCGTGTGGATCATGATGGGAGAATTAATATAATGAAGAAAGTGGGAGAAAACGGGAAAACCCACGTACACGGTGTTTGTCCATCGCAAAGCTCATGTGGCATGATCTGGAATCGAATCGGGGACCCCAAGCGTCAGAGGTGAGTGCTCTGCCACTGAGCCACCGCGGCCCCGCTCAGACAGAGTTGATGATGATGAAAAAATGGGTCGAATGAAGAAAGTAGGAGGAAACTACCGAGAAACCCACGCACACGGTGTTTGTCCACCACAAGGTCCATGTGGTGGGAGCCAGGATTGAACGGATGACCCTAGACGCCAGACGTGAGCGTTCTACCACTGAGCCACCGCGTCCCCTACTTTCAATGTTTTCGAACTGTCCTGGACACAGATTAGCGACATTTTGAGCATATTTTGGACTTTTAGTATATATACACAAACATCTGTACATAATGTATGTCGCAATGTGTCAATACATTGAAAGTGTTCAATTGGAATTGATTATTCAGTATTAATCTTCCGTATGTCCTTTAACATATTCACATAAAGTTTTGTTTATCCAACTGATTGTTTTTAATCTAGAACCGACCAAACAGTGAGACTTTAATTATAGTATAACCATTGCATGATGAGGTAAAAACGAAAATATGCTTTCCAGATGAACCTCCCACCAAGAACCCACTATTTATGTTACATTCTATAGGACATTTTCTGCTCTCTCTAATTGTGCAAGTCCCATATCTTAATCTGGTGTTTCTTTTCAGATATTTATGGTGTTATGTAAGAAGATCAGCACTATGTTATGAACTGCTGTTTTAATCGCAATCATAAAGCCATAACAATAATAATAACCACGGGCGTTATGGACCGAAAAGTCCTGAGGCTGACCCCAACGCAATCATAAAGCCATATCTAAAAAGACATTCTATTACATATTTACATCTTCCAAGAGCAAGATCAAATGTTTATAAGAATTCACAACTTTTAGAATTTAATTTTTAAGGCTTTGACTCAGACCGGATGGATGATGATGGGATGAATTGGTGGAATGAAGAAAGTGGGAGGAAACGGGAGAACCCCCCGAGAAAACCCACGCACAAGATGTTTGTCCGCCGAAAGTCCTTATGGCATGAGTAGGAATTGAACCGACGACCCCAAGCACCAGAGGTGAGCGCTCTATTACTGAACCACCGCGGCCCTCACGGCTTTTAAAAGAATGTTTTAGCAATGTTGTAAGATTATTCTGTTCTCCTTAGCTATTGACAGGCCTATATGGTTAGGAAAGGAATTCAAAAGAAGAATAGTTATAATGTACTACGATAGTAAATTTCATAATTATTGCTTAGGCCTATTAGTTATAAACCAAGTAGCTGTAGCTCAGTTGGTAGAGCATTCGCTTCGCATTCAGGAGGTCCTAAGTTCGATACTAGCGACCGACCATCCTCAGGTTTTCCAGATTTTTTCCCTCAGTCACACCAGGCAAATGTCCGGATGATACTTCCAAAATAGACTCTGGGTGATACCTTCCCGCATTCTTTTCCCTATCCTATTCCGGTCTAAGCTATAAATCTCTAAAGATCATAAATAAATCCAAATTGTGAAGTTATAACTTAAACAAACACCAATAAGTTTACGGGCTGCGGTGGCTCAGTGGTAGAGTGCTCACTTTCGGGACTTAGAATCTTCGGTTCGATCCCAGCTCATACCATGTGGGCTTTGAGGTGGACAAACACCGTGTGCGCGGGTTTTCTCGAGGCTCTCCCGTTTCCTCCCACTTTCTTCATTCCACCGTCATCGAACCGGCCTGAGCCAAAGTTGCCTAAAGACCTTAAACACATTTCAGTAAACCATTAAGAAATTAATATACCTTAGGGTAGACTCAATGACAACTTAAAAGATGTCGCTGAATTGAAATCTGATGTCAGTTTCTCTGTATCTACTTTCCTGTAGGCGCTACTCTGCTTTACAGACGGACAAACAGGCATTACGAAGATAGGAAGACCAAAATTCTCTTAAATCCGCTAAATAATCACTGTTAATAGGACGTATAAACTACCTGCTATGTTCCCTAATTATTTACTTAATGAATTAATTGATTATTTTTAGTTCCGTTGATTACTTTTTACAATGAATCACTGTACAATTAGTAACTCCGGCAGACACTAATCAACACAACAAGTATCTTCGTCGCCCATACCTTAATTTGAGGTAGAAGTTGAATATTTTCTTGGACTTGAATAAAAATTCAAATTCCATATTTAACAGTGAACATGAAAGAGTAACACTTTTTTTTTTCTGTCATCTCGTATTTATTTTCACGTTGGAGTCACTGCAGTGACCTTTTTGGAGGGAAACAGCGGCTGAAGAGGTCAGAGTCTCCACTTTATTGAGAAGAAACATTTTTGTGGTCTAAACAACTGGAGAAGCGACGAATGACATGGCGCCGGAAAGAACACAATCTCTTTCTCTTTTGTCACTTAAAACTGTCGGTCGCTCTTCCTTCAAAATGTTTTTTTTCTCCCCAAAAGAAGCAAAAGAAACCGAGAGGACCAAAGGTGCATCTTGAGTATTCATACACCCACTAACTCTCTTTATCTTATACTGCAATATTTGCACAGAATTTGTGAGACATGGAGGGTTAAGAATCATAGTAGTGTAAGTCAGGTCTGCTTGAAGTTTAGAGTAAATGAAAAAAAAAATCAGAACAACATATATTGATATTTTCTTTTCGATTTCTATAAACTAAGAAGTAAACAAACTGTGTACTTCATTTCGGCTCAAAATTGATCATCTTTCAGAAGTTATGGTCATTTAAAATTTGTGATCACGTCGACTGACTTACAATTTTGAACTCTCCATATGTGCCATTACGAATCAGCCCTCCTTAGATGGAAAACATGGGCTTGACTTCCAGCTACCCACTTCAGGAATTCAATTAAATTTATTGTCCATTTCGTAAGAATTTCATTTTCTGTACGTACCTGGGAAGATATTCTGCGTATTCTCAAGGCACCGTTTGTTCAGAAGCAGAGCTAATAATTATGTTTGTCCGTAGTGTTAGAAACTTAGAGTTCAGTGGTTCTCAACATATTTCATTTGGGTCCATCATATGACCTGACACTTGGTCTTGCGCGGGCTAAGCTTGCCTAGTTCCTTTTTTCAAAATAAATATTGAGTGAGATGATTTGAATTACTTTAGCAAGCAAAATCAAAGTCTCGGAAGTTTTGCGCCGCACTTAACAATTCACAACGTTTCAACAGGTGTGCCGCGGCGTACCAGGTTGACAAACATTATGTTACACAAATAAAACTCAGACTATTTCTTACCTTTTCTTTAGTTATCAACCCACCGAGCCGCCGTACCTCAATGGCAAAGAGTTGGCGTAACATCCGGGATATCGTGGGTTCAATCCCAGTGACTGACTATGCTGATGGTGTTTTTTCCAAGGTTCTTCCTCAGTCACACCAGGCAAATGCCGGGATGGCACCTTCAACTTGAGCCCTGGCCAACACCTTCCCGTATCCTTTCCCCATCCCTATCTCGGCCTGAGCCTTAGATGCTTAAAAGCCATACATAAAACTCAGTTCAATTTAGTTATCAACCCGTAAGATGGTTGCCGACCTCGTAGCCATGTAGATCAGGTCGCTAAGCCGCGGGTACCGGTACCGGGTTCAAGTCCCGGCTGGGGCATGGATGTTTGTGATTGTGGATTTCAACTAGAACGTGACGAATAATCATGACGGGCGGAAGTTAAAAAGTTGCTAGAGTGACCCATACAAAATAAAGTCTACCAAAGTTATCGTAGGACGATTCGCGGCAGGTGTTAATTTCTTCCCTCTCTCTCCACTCGTCTCCTTGCTTCTAGGCAACCAAAATCATACTGAAGTTGTCTTGGCTGCATAACAACGACATTTTGAAGTTACAATACTCCCTTCCTCCACCTTTGTGTCAAAATATTATGGCTATTCCTTTTCAGTGTGAGTTTGCAGATTTTTTTTATCACCTGAAAACGTGGAACGGGAAAGATAGTGCCTAAGTCCTTGAACCTAGGTATCATCCCTGACGGTGTTCTGGTAGCACTGAGGAAACCCTGGAAAACCATCAACCAGGGTGAAAGGTGTAAGCGAGTATCGAACCCTAATGTTTATCCAAAGTCACTGAAAGCTCGATTAACGAGAGCTAACAAGTGTTGTTTTCTGTAAAAAAATTATTGAACTTGTACTGGAAATAAAGCTTTATGCTGATGAACTAACCTCACATTTGATATCTGACTCGTTGTTGACAAATTATGGCTTTTTACATACTTTTCTTTAGTTCACAATAGTTCGTGATGTCCTCAAATCTTGCAACGTTAATTTAACTCATTTCCGGACGTCATACAATGATGAAATTTTGCACAGCAACGTAAGTCGAGTGACAGTACAATATTTCATTGTTACTTTCATATATTTCTATATATTTATATATTTTGAAAGCATATTTTAATATTTTTTTAATATGGACTTCTTTATCGCAAAATAAATACTTGCCTGCAACGATGTTGCGTTTAATTGGTTGCTGAACACTTTAGGATTTGAGTCACAAAACATTAGCTTGAGAAAAAAGTATCCGAACACCGAAATAACTAAATAAAATAAATAATAAACTTTTTAAAGACTTACTTTTCTTAAACAATTCGTACTAAAAAGTAAAAAAATAATTTTGTTTATGTATGACTAGAAAGAAAATCATGGGGCGCGCCAATTCTAGAATTTATAAAGTGACTGTGTATAAGAGAGCGCCCCATAATTTTCTTTCTATGCAAAACCGATAGACAATACTACAATTTTGTAAAGCAAACAAAAATGTTTACATTCGTCTGAGACATGTTATTTAAAAAAAAAAATAAGAAAAAAATTGCAGAGAAATACTACTTCCCGCAAATTGTGATGTCATATAGCTTGAATATTCAAATTTCTCGCCTAAAAGGAATTCTTTCTAGCATCTACCTGATCGTAAGTTGGCTTGCTTACTTTTCAAAATTGTAAACTCTACTTATTTCTATAGTGCTGTTACCGCCCATACAATTCATTTTATCTTTATCTACTTATTTCTCTGTAGTCTTCAAATGTAGAAATATAAAAGAAGTGTGAACCCAGTGATGGAACCAGTGAGGCGACGCGGAATATATATATTTTTTTAGCACACTCCTCAAAGGAAAATATTTTATTTTTCTACCATTAGTTTATAATTTACCTCATAGAAAGCTTTCATTTGTTTGATTTCAATAATAAATAATTATTTTTTGTGAGAATGATCTTATTGTCTTATATTCCATGATACAAACTTAGTTCATTTACCGGGAAAATATAGACAATGTTCCTGTTCTATTCAGATCAGCATTATTCGCTCTCGAAAATCCTGAATCCGCCCCTGCATGAGCCTAGAGAAATAGTCATCAAGGAATTATATATTTGCACATAAAATAAAGTTTTTATACCCCAATTGACGAAACTCTTTACCCTATAATAAAGAAATTTCAAATGTTTTAATGCACTGTGTAGCTGTGGCTTGGATATTCTGTGCTTTTTTGAGAAACAAAGAAAGAATATACACCATTCAATGTTACGATGCAATTATAAAATCACATTATTTTTTTTCTGTGAACGCTTCCGAATGGTGCTACGGAATTGGTTATTTATTTCTCTTACGTCAGCAAGCGAGGGAACATTTCCAGCAATGAAATTTCACAGGTGCTGCAACTGTTTTGTATTTTATATTGTTGGAGTGGGGGGGATGGAAACTCGCAAGCAAGGGAGAAAGGTAAGCTCAGCTGGGCTTCTGCCAGGAGAGGGCGTACCAAACTCCGCCCATTATGGGGACAAATGTGGTGATAATGACGGGGGTCGTTACGGTGCATGCGCAGACCTCTGTAGCAGGCGTGGTGCTCGAACATCCAGGTCCTTTCCTCAACGTTGAGTCTATCAGGGGGGCCTGTCCTCGTGGCCGTTATCCAAACACACGCAGACTACTGTGAGCCAAAATTCTCGTCCGTTTTTTTTTCTCTTTTTTTTAAAAGAAAAAAATCTTCAAGTCTGTTCATTCCCCCCCCCCCCCTTCCTGCCCTAGGGAAACATTTTTCGTTCTGCTTCGTCAAAAGGAACTCCAGGCTCTGACACTTGACGAGCGCTGTCCGAACTGGTAGGAGTTCTGTTGAGCGATGTCTTTTTGGTGAAACAGCAAGTGTGCTCTGTGTATACGTGAAGTGTTTGTTGTTCAAACCCCCGTGTGTTGACGCGCACGCGTGCGTATATATGTGTGCACATGTGAATGTTATGTGAGTGTGTGCGTGTCGGAATTAAAAACATACAAGTATCTATCTACTGGGCATACTCTTCCGTGTTGGACCAAGAGAGAAAAACGCACACCTGCCCCGCCCACCAGAGTGAGTGTACCATCGTTTCGCTCAAAGAGTTTCTGCATCTCATCAAAGGCAACAGATCTCCTTAGGGGTTGAGTGGACCAGACACAGCAGACCTGGTTTATGTGTAAAAGTGTGTGTGAGTGTGTTGGTGTTTCTGCAAAATCATGAGTCTGGTAGGGAGATATAATCAACATAGCCTCACAGGAACTCAAGGCAATGAACCACTGTATCAAGCCTATTACACTGGCCACCATCAGCATTCTCATCATCTGCATCAATTACATCATCATCATCAAACTGTCTCCGTAGCTGACACCACCACTGGGACAAATAGTGCAGCGTATTTCACAGCGTGGACAACATACAATACAGGAGGATCACCAACCCCAACATCGCCAGCAGCTAGCAGTATAGGTTCATCGTTAATCCCGGATATGTCCCCAGTATCTGAATATCCGGGTAGTGGCGGAGGTGGATATCCAATTCCATCATCATCCCCATCCGCAGCTGACTTTGGACATGCTTTAACTGACAGTTCTGAGTACACTGTTGTTCGACAGCCATTTGGACGACCAGTGGTTCGCAAACGTAACACAGCGAACAAAAAAGAGCGACGACGCACACAAAGTATTAATAATGCTTTTGCTGAACTCCGAGACTGTATTCCGAACGTACCTTCCGATACGAAATTGTCGAAAATAAAGACTTTGCGATTGGCAACGTCATACATAGCTTATCTTATGGACGTTTTAGCTAGTGAAGATCCCAGTGCCCTCTCTGAAGGAGGATTCAAGGCAGAACTGTCGAAGAAAAGTGACAAAACTGATGACAGGCGGCGACATGAAATAGTAAGTTTATTAATTTTGCTGTTTATGGGTGAATTTCACCAACCTTCGTTATGAATTTAACGAATCGTTAAGTAACTTGAAAGGACTTCAAAATTCATCAAATTCGTTAACTAACGATTCGGTAAATTCTTAACGAAAGTTCGTGAAACTCACCGTATGTCTATGTTCTGGTAGGAACAAATCCCGTTTAGGGTTTACGCATGGTTAAACTATCTTATCTTACGTAATCTAGTCTAAATTAACCTAATCGCCAGCAAATAAAAAAGTGCATTTAATTGATACCAAGACTACAAGATAAACGCATACATGTAATATCCTGATCAGGAGCAAAGCCGTTCTGCGTTTATGATTTTACGGGATTTATTACCTATTTTCTTTCCAGCATGCTTATTTTTCAGTCTATTGAAGAACAAGAAGTATGTTTTCAAAAGCTGTTTTAAATTTTCTATAAAAGAAACTTGAACAGTTTTACATTGTATAACATTTCCGTCTATTCAGATACATTTTTCATCTTTTAAATATGAAAACGACGAAATAAAATGTCGAAAATGTAAAAAGATACAAAACGGAGCATTTATTCAGAAGTAGTAAGAAAATTTACTGAACTTATGAATGAAAAAAAAATAATCTCAGGGAGATTTGAATTTGAACAAGGCAAGCTATCCAGAGCCTTATCCCCTCAGCCAGCCGGCTAACTGCGAAAGTGCGTCTTCGAAAATGGTTTCTTTCGTCTCGTCAGGTACTTGAGAACAACGTTCAAATATTTCTTTGTACACATCTTACTTCTGAGGTCTTCTGGTATATTATTGTGTCAGAAAAGTTTTCAGGTTTTCTGTTGTCATTTTTAACTAAACGCGACGCGATAAATTTCACAATTTGGCTTCGCCTTGTGATAACTTTTGCACTAACAAATGATGGAGAATGAACTTAACTAATAGCCTTGATGTATTGTGAATGACTCTAAAATGATGAGAACAAACTACTAAAAAAAAAAAAAAAAGAGAGCGAAATTGCTTCTTTCAAATTTGAAGAACAAATTACATCCAAAAACCATCGGAATTTCATCTAGAAAGATCACATGTTCCATCAAAAGCAACAGCGTTTCGTTCAAAGCTACTCGTTTCGATCGAGAATTCCGCTCGAAAAGAGTAATGCCTCTTTACGCTGTAGGAAGAGGGATTATTCAGCTCTTTTGATTTAGTTAATCAAACGTCGGTAGTTTTCAGTTTAAAATTGTTTGAATGTGTTCTCTCGGCTACACTGTAAAAAAAATTTTAAAAAATGAGAACGATGTTTGATATATTTAGTGTTGCCACGAGACGAGAAGAGACACGAGAAAATGGCTATAGAAAACGAGATGAGACAGAGTTCTCGTAATGTAAAATATATAACTTTTCGAGACGAGACACTCTCTGCACCAGACATTTTCGAGATGAAACAGCCTAAGTCTCGTCTTGTCGGCAACACTAGATATTATATCTAGTAATGTTCCAGATAAATATAAGTATTCTTGCTATGGCTGAAAAGTGTCTTTAAAAACGTATGAAAAGATTTCTTTTGTGTGATTGCATGTTGGCAATTTTCCCGTTCCAGGGTGATTTTCGCTCATGTGCAGCTCGTAAACGGTTTCTTATCGTTATCAAACATGAAATTCTGATCAAGTATTTTGCTGCCGCCATTTTTATCACGTATTTTAAAGAAATTAGAAGTATTCTTAGCGAATGGGGATTGCGATCACTACTTGAGAAATAGAACAAAGTAATTAGAACATTAGAAGGATAAATTACATTGCAAATAGATTGCAAAGTAAGCGTGAAAGTAGCTTTGTTTATGTTTTCAGGGTTACTGCATGTATTTCAGACCTTCTTAGTGTTTTGATGTAGTGGTTTCTTCAGTGGCAATCTAGTTCTGTCAGTAAGGCACTGAATTTCTAACTAGAGAACTCGTGTTCAAATCTCACTTAAGCTTTCTATATTTTTCGTTTCCCGAAACCTGCAAGGTGGCTGTTTTTTATTAGCCAAGGTACAGGAAATTTTCAGGCAGTTTTAGATGCCTAACTTTCTCCACAAATGTTTCCGAAATTTTTAACAGTGTAGTCAGAGCCCTAAAGCTGTTTAGTGTACTAAAGATTTAACTCTTACAGTATAGATATATGTCTATGTTTATCGAATTATATTTTCGAACGAACATTCTCACTGTAAGAATCAGATTTGTCATTTTGTGAAGCTTAAATTTATCACTACAACAAATCAAACAAACAGAAAGTTTCAAAGGCGATATTAGGGAACTGTCAACTTTCTTTCGAAGACATTTCCATTTCTATTAACGCAACGAGAATTTGGCTGTACTGTCGAAAACGTCTTTCACGGTGCTTATTACAGGAATCAACATCATGAAGAATCTTTTATGAAGCTTGAAAAACAACCTACAAAAGAGCTTCATAAGCTCATCACCACAGTAACAAACGTTCGCCATTGGATTCTATCCTGGCAACATGAAGCTAAAATGACGTGCATGTACCTATCGAAGATTCCTTCTAATATTCTCACCTCAACGACGTCTCGTAGTGTTGTCCACGAGACGAGACGAGACAGAGAAATGTCTGACTATAACGTGACGAGACACAGCTCTCGTAAAATACAATATACGTTCTTTCGAGACGAGACATATTCTGGACTAGTCATTTTCGAGACAAGACAGCCTGAATCTCGTCTCGTTGGCAACACTAATGTCTCGGTCTTCCGAACAGGTTCTGTTTATCGGGCTTACCAATTTTTTTTTTCTCGTTCCAGCTATATGACTTTTCCAACTTAGCAATTGCGATTTTATTTTTTTTATAATGTCAGGTGAATTGTATAGTTTGTGGAATTCTTTACTTTGAAATTTCCTCTAGTCTCCAATTATCTCGTCATTTAAATAAACCGCTACCGCTACAGCCCTCCCTTAGTTGTTCGTATTGACGACATGAATTGAATTACACCAAGATCAATCTATTTTGGATTTATATGAACAGTTCATTAGTAATAATAATAATAATAATGTCCTTTAATCAAGAGCATCTGAAGATAGTGTGTGCAGAAGCCTCTTCCTTATATTTTTCCATGATCAAAGGAATTATTTTTATTGCAAAATTAGTTGCATATAGGCCTATATATATTTTATAACAGTAACATTTATAAATTAGCTATTATAATATATTTGAAAAAAAAATTTAATATTCAAAAATATATTTCATAAAGTAATATTTGTTTATATTTTTTTCTGAAAAACAAAATCATAAAATATTTTGTTTTTATAAAATAAAACACATCGTCCAACCAATAACATTTCTTAACACATCACACAATTTATATAGGACTATTGATCCCGACTAACATTACAGTAATGGAAAAAAATATTAATAATTCTCTTATGAATATTTCTTTAAAAATTTGAAAATGTGCTTAATTATTATTATTTGCGAAATTACATGCATATAGTAATTACAAAAATTATTATACTAGAGTGCTTCGTTCTCGAATAATCAGATATTATTATTGTGTAAAATACCAGGGAAAGTTAAAGAATGAGAACTTTTAATAGCACTGTTTTTATAAATAATAATTACCATGAACAGCGTCATTGAAAAGTAGTAAATAATTTTAACAGCAATTTATAACTTTTAACACTTACACGATTAAAAATAAGTGCGTGGATTCGCTAATATAAATTATATTTGTATTGAATTATATTTTAATATATCTTATATTCACGCTTCTATTCTTAGTCATTGCAAGTGTTAGAAAAGTTATAAGTTGCTTTTAAAGTTACTTACTACTTTTAGTGCATTGTAGATAAAGATGTGTGAGAAAAATTTATTAAGTGCAATTTTATGAAAGCGAACTTTTTAATAATATTTTTTTACAATATCTGTTTTTAAAGTACTTTTTACATATCACAAATAGGTTGTTATGCTGTCAAACTCCGCCAATGAGGCGTGTCATCACCCAATTCTTGAACACTCCATCAACTTTTTAATTGTTACTGTTAAAAATCGATAGAAACTATGCAAAACTGTATTTAGACCCTGCTAAATCACCCAAATTTGCCTTTACGCACTCTAAACTGAAAATTCTGCAAGAATCCGTGGGTTTAAATATACTTCTGTGTATTTTAAATGTTCAGCGATGAAGAAAGTGCAATTATATCAATAACCAGTTCTCGAAACCTAGGAAATGAAGGAAATAGTTGCAGGTTCTGAATTTCGGAATATTGGAAAATTGAAATTTCTGAAAGTATGAATCAGAATGTCCGAATTACTGTGTGTCAGGATTTATTTCAGAATATTAAAGTCGAAATGCGGGGTTCTCGTAATGTCAAAGTCGGAATAACTGGATTCTTTGAATTTCGGATTATCAAAGTCGGAATTCCGAATTCTCTAAATTTCGAATTGTCGAAGTCGTAATTCCAAATTCTCTAAATATCGGAATATCCGAAATCCGGATTCTCTGAATGCCAAAGTCAGACTTCCGCATTCCGCAATTTCGGAATGTGGGGATTTCGAAAAGTCAGAATTCCAGACTGTCAGAATTTCGGGAAATTCAATTCCGGAATTGACGTGGGATTTCTAATCACGCTTACTGAGGTACAAAACACATAGGCTCTAACAAATTCGGCACTTGACCCCCTTATAATGAAGAGAATCAATGTATAATGAATAAGTCAGAGTTTATCAGGACTCATTCCGAACAAAATGTGTTGAATAAATGTTAAAAATATTCCATTGCTGAAGTGTCAAAAATATGCTTAAAGAAGAAATTGCGAAAAATAATAGCTAAGTGCGCAAGAAGCGTTAAAAATTGTTTTCGGAAAGCTCAACATTTCTGGAATATATTTATTACTTACATTTATTGAATACAAAACTACAAGATTTCAGAAAATGTGCGTAAAAAATGTCTAGAGTAAATAATGTATTTTTTACAGTGCCTTACTGAAAATTTAAACATTATAATTACAAAGTCTTCATATTAAACCTCCTTCAGCACGCATATATTTGCATGACTTCAAATATCTGTGTAAAATTGTTAATGGACAGTTCCTGTATGATCCACTCGCAGTAATGACCTGTTTGCTTTGCGAACATCCAGACAGTGTCTACTAGTTTAGAGGTTGTCATCTCAGTATCAGAAATTCGTATCCATGTTTTATGAGCCGGAGTTTCTACCAAGCCTTTCTTGTAATCCAGCTACCGTAGAGACAAAATGAAGTACATCGCATGTTTATCAGTACATCCGAACTTGGCCTCGGATGCAAATCCAAGTGCAGTTCAGATTCTACGTTAATAAGTAGATCGGTAAAAGCAACGTGCTGAATTAGAACTAATCTTTCTCCCGTGGTCAAGTGGCTACGGTCGAGGATTTAGAATCGACATTGCGAGGCAGGAGTGTTCGAGTCCTATTTTCTCTCATACTGACCAAAGTTTTCCAGATTTTCTACCAGTTTCACCAGGCATTTGACGGAGTGGTACCTAGTGCAAGGCACAGGAGAAAGTTACCCTTCACTGTCTCCGGGAAGAATACTTCTCAACGGAAGTCATCCCTCGTACATTACAATAACTAAAATTTAAAAAATGAAAGAACTCTTACGGTGGCTTAAGATACTAAAGAGGAATTTAGGATTTGTATGTAGTGGAAAATGTTTACAAATATACAGATTTTTTTTTAATTATCTAACTCAATTAGTATATGAAAAAGTACCAAAATGTAGAAAATATTATTTCTGAACCACAGTGTTCGTTTAATTTTGGACTTAAAATTGAACTTCCGTAAAAAGAAAGGAGCTATAGAATTAAACTTGCTTTAAAATTAAACAAAATTAAGATCTAAAATCCATAATATTCTGTAATACGAGATCTTTAGTCCTTTGCCAGTTGTAATAATGAGAAGTATCGACTATACATTTGAAAATAGTCGGCTACGTACTGGAGAATGTAACCTTCATGTACAACTAAGCAATAAGATGTAAAAATAATAAACTATAATTATCTTCAGGAAAATAAAATTCTGAATTGAACCTAAAAAATGAACGAGAAATTTTAAAATGAAACGTGACGTTCTAAATATAACCATAAATCAAAGCAAATGTTTTGAAAATTCGAATACATAAAACAGCAATATCGTGTTTTTGTATTCATTTAGGTTTATTTAGTTTTTTCTACAGACTTTTCTTTAGTTCACAATGGTTCGTGGTGTCCTCAAATCTTGCAACGTTAATTTAACTCATTTCCCGACGTCATACAATGATGAAATTTTCCACAGCGACGTAAGTCGGGTGACAATACAATATTCCATTTGTTACTTTCATATATTTTAAAAGCATATTAATATTTTTTAAATTAATATGGACTTTTTTATCCTAAAATAAATACTAGCCTGCAAAGATGAGTTTGACTCGTTGTAAAACACTTTAGGATTTGGGCCACGAAACATTAGCTTGAGAAAAAATATCAGAACACCGAAATAACTCGAAAAATAATAATACAAAACTTTTTATAGATATACTTTTCTTAAACAATTCGTACAAAAAACGTAACAAATAATTTTGTTTATGCATTACTAAAAAGATAAGCGTGAGCTGCACCAATTCAAGAATTTATGAAGTGATTGTATATGAGAGCGCGTCCCATGCTTTTTGTTTTAGTCATGCATAAACAAAATTATTTTTTTACTTTTTAGTACGAATTGTTTAAGAAAAATATGATTTTGAAAAGTTACTATGATTATTTTTGTTTGTTTATGTAGTTGGCTGAACTGTTCATTCTTGTTAATTTGATTCAATTTCGCTGTAAATCACATGTCAGTGCAATGCTGACATACAGTTGCTTTGAAGGCCCCTATACCGCCTTTCTGTCTTTGTTTTCCCATTATTCTACCGAGAGCCGTTTACATCATTCAGGATCTTTGCACCAGAAAGTTATTTCAGTTCTTTTGTTGAAGGACTTATACACCTCTATATTTTATTACTTTTAAAGTTTTTAAGCGCTAAGTTGATACATGACGAAAATAAAGGGCTTTTCTGGTATTGCAGGGGTCTCGAATCTACGGCCCATGGGCCAGATGCAACCCACGTAGCGATGTTTACTGGCCCAATCCATAATGGCGGTTGTTGTATTCTACATTGGGTCTAAAATAAAACAATATGAACGCAACGAATTTGGTTATAATTTTTAAATTTTCAACGAAGCAGATCATTATTAAATTCCTTATCCTTTTTAATTCAGCCCTAGCCGCTTAGCCAATTCGGCCCGCTGACAAAAAGGGCTGGCGAGCGCTTACATATCAGGACGGGCGTAAGCCACAGTGTTTCTTACTACCCTGTACAATTAATTTTATTTCTTTATCTTAGTATGTGTTTGAAATTTGGGAGTTTTTTATGACTGACTGGTAGGCAACTTATTAAGCTATTGTGTTGTGAGGGTCACAGGATCGTAGGGGCAGACAAACAAATTAAAGCCATTTTGAGTTTGAACTTGAGAACGTGCTGAAAAAAGAATAGTGTTATTAATATTTCTTCTTACGTACGCCAACATCAAGCCAAAGTTTTCCAAATTAACATTCTATCTCATTTGATATGATTAAAAAAGAACACTAACATCCTGGAAAAACTGCAGGTTTTGCAAGGCTTTTTGTTAACGATTTGTCATTGTTTTTACAAATGTTATACAAATTGTTTGTAAACAACACTTCCTTTTTCTCTGAATCATAGAGTACCTCACGACTTCTATGACATACTAAAAAAAGAGTCTTACAACGATATTTTTTCCAATAGAATGTGAATTTTCTTTGTATTTTTATCGGAGCAAGAAGATACATCAGTTTTTGTACTTCGTAAATTACTTTGCAAAATCGTAATTGTGTGCTGACTGCGACATTGTAACTAATTTTTTCTTTTGGTATATTGCACTGTACATCGTAGGGTCGTCTATGATATACTGGGTGTATTAAAACTTATGTTACCCGCACTGTAAAAAACAATTGTAAACGTTCGTTTGATATATCTAGCAATGTCCCGGATAAATATAAGTATTTGTGGTAACCCTGTTGTGACTGAAAAGTGTCTGTCAAAAACATCAAGAGATTTCTTTTGTGTGGTTGGGGGTTGTCATTTTCGCGTTTCAGCGTGATTATCGCACATGCGCAGAAAGAGAAAACTGTTTATTATCGAAATGAAACATGCAACTCTGATCAAGTGTTTTCTGCCGCCATTTTAATCACGTATTTTAACAAAAAATGTGAAATATCCTTAAAGAATGGGGATAGCGATCCCTACTTGACAAATAGATAAAGTTATTAGAATATGACATAAGCCGTGGAAGTAACTGCTTTTGGGGTTGGGCAACGTATTTCTGACCTCTTATACTATTTTAATACTGATTTCTTCAGTGGTAATTTAGTCCAGTCAGCAAGACGCTGAATTTCTTATTAAAGAACTTATGTCCAAATCTCACTTGAGGCTTCTATCTTTTCCTTTTCCTGAAACCTGCAAGCCTTTTTTTATTTCAATTAGCTCATTGATAATACATAACCATTAAACTAAATCGCAAACAAACAAGAAAAAAAATGTTCAGATTAATTTTTCAAGACAAGTAACAACGAAATATTAATCATCATTCCGACTCGGTTGTAAAAAAAAATGTTGCCAGAGTCGGATTTTCGTTGCCGCTAGACAGCCTGCATAGATGCTAATCGAACATGATAAAGAAACTCGCTATTAGAAAGCTTACAAGCTTTGTGTAGTGGTTTTATATTTCGTTATACAATGGATCTGGCAACAGTGTTGGTGCGGAGTAATAATGGAGAATGTGTTTACAACAATGAGGAACAAAGTACAAAAATGATTGGAAAAACATAAAAAAAACTTTACTATACCTGGAAACCCTGTAATTGAAAGTGTATGTTCTTTATACTTTACAAATATAAAACCTTATATAAAAATGTAAAATATTTCCAATATCTTCATATAAAAATCCTTTTGTAATTAGTTTCAAACATCATATCTTTCTTCCGTATTAGTAGTATCATCTCGTCAGATTAAGCTGGCACAGGGAAACAAACTGTTCAAGTTAATCTACTTTAGTTCTTTCCTGCGGTCTACTCAATTTTTTTATCATATTAGAATTTGTCTGTTGTGAAATATAAATTAAGAATCAATTAAATGTATTAGTATTTATCCCTTTGCTCATTGTTATACAAGCACTTATCCAGAAATTGGCTTTCAGAAGGATCCACCGGCTTCCGGGCGGGTATCCAAGGTTTGTCCAGGCATGAAATGTCCTATTAAATAAAGATGATTATCTCTAAAATTATACTAATTCTGTCTAAAAACTCTTAATTAGCAAAGGGACCCCTGGGCCCACCCCTAAATGCGTCCCTTGCTTAATATATCCTATATTTTACTAAGATCTTCCAAACATCAATAAACATGGAGAACTGTATTATTTTCATGGGGGCATCAAGACCAATGAAGCTTATTTTGTGTGAAAAACTGTCAGAATAATCTATTTCTTTAATGTTATCTCTTTCTGAATAAACAAATAAATATTAGATGCAGTTGGTAGAAAATTCGCATATGCGAAGTGCAATAATAATATCGTACTGTTGACAATGTAATGGTAGATTATAATTTCAACAATTCCTTCTTTAATTATATAAAGTGTATGAATTAAGAAATTTTTACAGGAGCAGGGGGGGGAGAATGAACTCTTTTTTTAAAAGAAAGTAACGCCATGAATCTAATATTATATATATTGCACATGCGTCCTAATGCAGACTTACACGGGGTTTTCCTCCTCATCTCCCCGTTAATTCGCACATTGATTATATGTTGAGCGATCACTTACGTCATAGTGAAAGTAAAAAGTCTTACTCAAAAATGATTTGTATAAAGTTCATATGCAAATTCTTTTTAACTGTAAAATGTCATTTTAAAAACAGTCTCACAAAACATCTTACCTTGGCAGCATTTTGTTATTTTTTTTTAAAAAAAATAATACTTTAAAAGCACAAATTTTGTAAGGTGTAGTCTTTAGATTACATTTTGACACACAGCAACATATATTAGCAGCATCTTTCAATTAATTATAGAACGCCCTACGTCCAAATATACAATACTGGCCTTCTATTGATATGCTCCTTTGTGAAATAAAAACAGTAATCAAATAAGGTATATACTGTTTTTTGGGGGAAAATATTCCTATTTAACCAAATGTATACCATTCTCAGAGTGTGAGTGATGCTGAAAGAGTGCGACCTATCAAACAAAGTGTAGAAAATAAATTTAGTAATTGGTAGATGAAAACAATATATTTTTTAATAAGCAGGCAAGCAGCTCGCCATTTATTTCTTTTTAAATACATTCGGTTTTTAAGCACTAATGACATATTTACTAATGATGATAACAATAGACTATAAACTGAACCTACTAAATACAGATCAGTTGTATTTGACCAATTTCGAAATTAATTGTTAATGTGTAGTTAAGACGTTCTTAATTCCACGTGCCATGGCTCTTAAATAACCATTTCACTAATTAATTGACGCTTAAACTTGTTCATAATATACGTTTTTAAAATACACAGTTTATTCGAAATTAATGTTTAGTTAATAAAAATTTATGATGGTTAATCAAGTAATAATTTTTCTCTAGTTAATATAAGTATCCATAGCTCTATCTATTAGGCTCTTCCGAAAAGTGGAAGCTAGCTGTATTTTCGGTCTGACAAGGATTTTTTCTCTGTCAATTTGGATTGTATATAAACAAATAGAGTATCTGTATGCATTTACATAATTTAATGTGGAAGGCCCTTTGATAATCTTAACAATCGCATTTTATGAAACTTTTACGGAAATTTTAAGAATTTTTTTTTTTTCATATTTGAAGATAATATTTATAAGAAACGTAATTTTGAATGACCAATTGATTAATACTATTGTGGTCCCGTACAGATCTCCTTTTTTTATTGTTGTAGCAGAACTTTGGTAAAGCTAATTTTTTTTCAGCATCCCAATGGCGAACGATTATTAACGCGAAGATGAACTTGAGAGTTCCGTAAGCCATAGAATGAGTGACTGAGTAAATATTTGCCAAAGATGTTCGAGAGATCTTGCACAAAATTTGAATAGTTTTTCATTTCCGAAAAAAAAATATAGCCCAAGTTAAGTATTCCAAATAGAAAAAAAAAAATATTGGAAAATAATTTTGAAATAAAATTCAGTACATTATAAGAATATAATTTAAAAAAAAAAAAAGCTTTTAAACAAATTTTAGAATTATATTGAAATTCGCCATTTTAAAATATATTTTAAAAATATTATGCGTAACTTTAAGAAGAAAATTATACTGAATAAATATTTTAAATAACTTTGAAAGTAACTAGATAGTTACTAGATAACAAGTTTTGAAATTATTGACTTGACGTTATCAAGGAATGTGAGCATATTTCTAAAATAATTTTAATATGTTCTTCACGTGTCTTTTGTTAAAAATCTCTTGTTTTTTTTTGTTTTTTTTGTTTTTTTGGCTGCTGGGAATCGCATTTACTTATTTATTTAACTCGTCCAGTTACAATAGCAAAATCATCAGCAGATTTAATAAACTAAATAGAAGTTAAACTAAATGCTGGCCCTAAACAGTATTTGAGTGCCACTGCCACGAATAGGCCGGAAATTATTTGGAAAGTATTGAAACAAAGAGGAAAGAAGAAGAAAATGTCAGTTCTTATGCAGATAGGGGCTGGGTTACCAACTGGAAATTGTCAAATGCAGGAAACAACTCCGAAAACAGCCGGACTTTTTAAAAAAAAAAAATGCCGGACAAAATTATTTTGCAGGAATGAACCTTTTCTCTTGCCAGAAATACATTCGTTATGTACTTTCTTTTTTATCTAGTGGTGAAACTTTTGAGAAGTTAAAGACAAAAATATTACTTGTTGATTCTTGTACTTTTCGCAATTTCGCAAACGGAGACAAAATTAGTTGAGTGGCATACATCAAATGTACTACCAACCACGAACCCTAGTATTAGTTAATAAATAGCGATAAATTATCGCTCGTGACCATAAAGTTTACCGTAAATAACACAAATAACGCAAATTTAGATGTAGTTATTATGTCTTGCTCATGGCGGATACGGGAATGCCGACCAGATATGGTGAGTAGCGGAACCCAGTACTGCTCAGTTGGTAGTACGCAAAACCAGAACCCACGGTGGCTCAGTTGGAAGAGCGCTCACCTCTAGTGCTAGGGGTCGTCGGATCGATCCCTGCTCATGCCATGTGGGCTTTGTGGTGGACAAACACCGTGTGCGTGGGTTTTCTCGGGGTACTCCCGTTTCCTCCCACTTTCTTCATTCCACCAATTCATCCCATCATCATACATACGACCTGAGCCATAGTTGCCTAAAGGCCTTAAAATAAATTCAGATTCGAGTAATAACAATGCGATATTGTTGTAAGTAAAATGTGTGAGACAATTCGTAAAACAATTAAGCGCGCAGCTAAGGAACGTGTATGTGAAAAGAAACAACTGAAAAACAAACCATGGTTTGATGAAGAATGCCTTAAGCTTCATGAGGAACGAAAACAAGCAAGGCTAAGTAATAAAAGCGAAGCAAATACCAACCACTACAGTAACGCAAAACGAAACATCACACGCGGGTTCAGAAACAAAAAGCGAGAATATATGACGCAGAACATTAAGGAGATAAAGAAAAACAGCAAGACAAATAAGTACTAGATCTATACAAAGGGGTAAACTCGCTAAGAAAAGGTTACCAGCCGAGGTTAGAAATGATTAGAAATGAACGTGGAGATCTTCAGGCGG
>JAGDQP010003777.1:0-37525 GCA_022664845.1 Lepisma saccharinum | reverse complement strand
ATAAGTGCTATATGGAGAAAGGAGGAGCTCCCAAAGGAATGGAAAACATCAATAATTGTTCCGATTTACAAAAAAAGGCGATAAGTCGGACTGCAATAATTACCGCGGAATCTCGTTACTTCCAACCTGTTACAAGGTATTAAGTAATATTATTGTTAACACGCCTAAGTGTATACGTAGATGAAATAATTGGAGATCACGAATGTGGATTTAGAAGAAATAGATCCACGTTGGACCAGATTTCCGCCTTGAGACAAATTTTGGAGAAGAAATGGGAATACAATGGGACGGTTCATCAGCTGTTCATTGATTTTTAGAAGGCATATGATTGTATCAAAAGGGAAAAGTTATACAGTATCCTGATACGATTTGGAATTCCGAAAAAATTGGTTCAACTAGTGAAAAAGATGTGTCTCAGCGACCCCATAAGCAGAGTACGGATATGTCAGATAGTTTCAAGATTCTCAACGGATTGAAACAAGGCGACGCCTTGTCCCCACTACTGTTTAACTTTGCGTTAGAATATGCGATTTTAAAAACTAAAGGGGACAAAAAGGAACTATCATTGAATGGTTTGAATCAACTGTTTGTATACGCGGATGATGTAGATTTAATAGGGGACGATATAGATGCACTACAAAGCAACACCGATGTCTTAGTAGAAGAGTGCGATGAGATAGGTCTACAGGTAAACATAGATAAAACAAAATACATGATAACAAACCGAAACATAAGGAATGAAGGAGATAAAAACATAAGAATTAGGGATGAGGTCATGGAGAAAGTAAACAAATTTAAATACTGGGGAGCATACGTAACAAGCAAAAATGAGGTCACGGAAGAAATAAAAAGTCGCTTAGTATCGGGGAACGCATGTTCTATTCAGTCCAACAACTTCTAACATTAAGGAAATATAAAGGAAATTGAAATTAAAAATATACAGAATGGCTATTCTGCCGGTAATATTTTACGGTTGCGAAAGTTGGAGTACGACCCTAGCAGATGAACATAAATTACGTGTGTTTGAAAAAAGGTTTTGAGAAAGATATACGGACTAAAAGGGGACGAGATGACTGGAGAATGGAGGAGACTTCATAATGAAGAACTCCACGGACTGCACGATTCACCAGATGTAAAAACAATGAAATTGCGACGACTAAGGTGGACAGGGCATGTAGCTCGGATGGGGGAAAACGAAGATTATATTCTATCCTGGTTGGAAGGCCGGATGGAAGGAGACCATTGGGAAGACCGAGACGTCGTTGGGAGGACAATATTAGAAGGGATATTCGAGAAGTAGGTGTTCGTGATGAAAACTGGCTTGATGTTGCCCAGGATAGAATCCAATGGCAAACGTTTGTTACTGCGGCGATGAACTTGCGAGTTCCATAAGCCATAGAGTTACTTAGGTAGTTACTTGGCTCATTTTATTTTTAAAATGTCGGACTTTTTCAAGAAATAGACAAATGCCGGCCTGACATTTCTTAAAAGGTTAAAAAAGCCGGACATGTCCGGTAAAAACCGGACGGTTGGTGACCCTATATGCAGATAATGACGTAGGTATAGAAAATATTTGTATGTGGGACCAACTTTGAAATTTTATATGGAAACTGCGGTAACTTTTATTTCTTTATAGAAAGCAAGCATCAAATATGAAGCAATTTTTGAGTTTTGTTTTTAAATATAGGTATTTTCTACAATTTGGCAGCCACTATATCTAATTGACGGCTTCCTATAGGAATTGCCAAAAAAGCAAATTTCTCACTGTAAACAAAAAAATCAATAAAGTTCCGGGAATGATAGGAAGACTAGAAGTATACACACATAAGCTCTCAATCCCAGAGGCCGACAATCCTGACTGAGGTTTTCTCAGGGTTTTCCCTCAGTCACACCAGGCAAATGCCGAGATGATACTCTTCAATTTAGGCCCTGACCGACACCTTCCCGCATCCTTTCCCTCCCCTATCCCGGTCTGAGCCTTAGATGCCTAAAGGCCATAAACTAAAAATTTGTCAATTTTGACATGAGCTCTCAATAAAGGATTTTCAATCATAGAGAATAAAAAAAAACACAATGGTGTTGTTAACTATAGATGGCAGTTTTGTAAAAGTAATCTTGATAAACACGAAGTCTAATGTAATAAAAAGTTGTTAGAAATAAAATTTCAATTATTATTAAAGAAAATTATTGTTCAAAGTATAATTAACATTATTTTCTCAAACTGTTTATGTCAAGTTTCTATAACTTCGCTGAAAAAGTCACTCAATGTAAACAACTGTGAGTAGTTCTTCAAATACATACAAGAGTATGCGAGATGCCTAACTCAAATCTAACGTTGCGTATGTGGAAAGTACTGCATTAAAATTATTTTTATATCGAAGTACAAATAAAACGATTTATAAATTTTGAATGGGTTATATAAAAAGCAAGCTCTTGTAATTTGGTTTAGGGTAATATAAGTTTACGAAGAGACCAGATGCTAAATAAAGTACGTAGTGAAACTAGATCGAATTGTTTAAATGGAGAAAACGTAGCAATATGTAAGAAAACATGATATTCACTTAGATGACACTTCTGCGCTAGTTTTAACTTTTGTATATTTATGTCGGACATTCATCTCTTATAAAAGATTTCGTGGGTTGAAAGTAGGAATGATCCTTTAACTGTTACTTGTTTTACGAGTAATATTTCATGTACTTCATGTTAATTTTGTCATTATTTGACTTGATTTTACGCTTAACGATTAACATTCATTATTTTACGTTTTCCCGTACTTGTTTTGAACTGTTCTTTCTGCTCAAATCGAGCGGAATTTCACTGTTTGAATTTAGTTTGCATACGCCCCTGCTTTATACAATAAAGTAAGTATGACTAGACAGTAAGCTGTGTTGAGATATTCCATTGGTACATATTTTAAAGTTGGAGAACTCGCATGATTATAATAATAGTAACAACACGGAAATCATTAGTTCAGAATCTCATTTGTTTAATAACGAAACGTTTTAATGTTTGTGAGAAAGCTTGACAAGTTAAGCTAAATGACCTTCATTTGTTCTAATGAACCAGATGCACCACACAAATTTTGCTTTCTTTCGTGTGAAGGTCTGTGCGCTATTTTTTAAAACTTCCCCTCTTTCCTCCCCGTTCCCTTTGGATCTTCCGAAAAATGTTTCCTCTCTGCAACGGGTTGTGTATGCACTGACAGTGTGGTGAGGCTTCTGTTCAGTGTTACCCCCAAATGACTGTAACGCGGAGTCGCCATTGTTTACATTCCACACACGCGACTGTATAGCACCACCAAATCCCTCATGAGCAATGATTTGCGTGTGTCATCAATTCTCTTTTCTGGCGGTTATCCACAGATTATCTCCCTGAAATGTGCTTCTAATAATCTTCACAATCTTTTTTCTTCTTCTTCTTCGTTTGAGGAGTATATAACCACAATCACACCTTTAGACGAGCACACTCCCTTCCATTGCATTCGGTCGGCTTCGTTTTGGACTAACGTTAACTTCATTTCGTCTATTTTCAGAGCCTTTCTTGAATTAATTGAGATGAGCAGCCGCTAGTGGCGCTGCTGCATCTGGTACTGGCAACTATCACTACTAAATCCAATTTAACTTTTTTTCTTTTCTTCTCGTACTCTATGGTCGCAACGATAATTCCCAAATGGCCAACATTTCTACACCAAGCAACCACTTAACAGAATTAACTTTTCCTTTCATTTATTTAGTATAATTGCGTCCTCTCTTCACTTAGTTACTGACTTTAATAATATGACAGAAGTGTGTTGCGAATTTGGCCAGAACCTTTCTTATTATTTTGTCAAAATGACAGTAAAAGATGTTATCTTGATACAACCGTAGAGAGAAAAATAGGGAGAGGGTCATAGATTCTTATCTCGTAATCTCGCTGTTAACTTTTTGACAATCTGTACCGAGAAAGAAAAGGCGTGTGCTCTTCCATTAGATCTAACCATGAAGGATATTGTAGACAACACGTTCATTGTGAAGGTACTTCCATGGGAATTGGAAGTCTGAAAAACATGTCGGAGTGTCTTTACTAGACTGCAATTTAATCTGCAACCGCTGGTTGAGTGGCCAGCTGGTGTGATCCATTGATGGAAATAGTGAGATATTTTCGGCAAATTTCTTTCGTAACAAATCGTACTGGCTACCGTGGAGGCAAGATAAGGTAAAGGGTCACTTCTTCTTATGGTCTTCTTAGACCGGCTTTTCATGCACGCGCTAACTGTATTCTTTGTTCGCAATTTGCTTGTGTATCCAGTTGAAACACGTGTCTATTGCCTTCTCATAGAAATCACAAGCACTCATAGAAATAGGCTACAGTGATCGGCTAGTGTCTAAAGTTAAAAGCCAGAGCAAATTCTTAACTTCGACCGTCCACTTTCAGTATAATCCAAAATGGACCAAATTTTCAGTTCTAATTTTTTACGCTTGTTATCGCTGTGCGGCTTGTTTCTAATTTGTTTTAATTCTTGAGCCATGCACGTACGAGACAGTAGATATAATAGTACGTGCTGTAAATAATATTTAAATTTTATGCAAGAATTAAGACAGAAATATAAAAACGGGTCACACATCGACAACAAGTATAAAGAACTGAGTTAGAACTGAAAATTCGGTCCATATTACTTTAGACTGGAAGTAGACGATCGAGATTAAAGGTCCCCTCCGCTCCCTGGCTTTGTATATTCATAAAAATTTTAATGGCATCGATCAGTCCAGTATCGCTTTTGCATGGAGGTCTATGACTAAGCTTGATTGTGGATTGACCATGGAACATAACTAGAAATGAAAGTCCGTACATTACCCATAGTATCAAAAGGAACTCGTGCTATCATCTCACACATTAGGTAGCCTGGAATAACAACAACACATGACATAGTCGAGGAAGACTATCGGCTTGAAAAAAGTTGAATCTAATTGTCTTTTATATCAAGGAAATATTTTCAGTACGGTAATTGAATTGAAATAATTAATAAAATGTAGTATTGCAACCAAGAACCTTTTTTATAAATGAATGAATAATTCATTTTTTGTTTTGTTTTGTTTCGCAAAACAACATAAAATTATACAAATTTAATTTCCTGTTACTAATTTTCAATATAAGAGAATTCTTTGCAGTGAAATATTTCATTTTGACTACAAAAAATTAGAGAAGATTTTGTATGCGAGTTCTCTAGATTTTTAAAAGTGTGGGAAAGACTTAAATTAAATGTGGTCAGCTTGTAAAACTGAGGTTTTACACTTTTTGGTATTGCTTAATTAATAGTATATATTTAACCAAATTAGTACATTAATATTTAAATTACGTGTCAATAACACTCTTCTAAAATCTGACTGTGCTTACCAAGAGGGCAACTTGACGTTGTTACTTTTGAATTCAGTTGTTTTTATTTTGACCTATCCTTTAATTTTAACATCCTTGGATAAGTCAATGACGCCACGTGTGAGGCAACTTGTAGTTCTATAAAAGTTGGTTTTCACTGCAATTGAAATACATTTTTAGACAAAGGAAGAAGAAATGTAATAGCTAATGTGTAGGATGATTTTTATACAATCCTTTAGCTTTTACGTCCTCACCAAAGATGTGTAACAGTAGCTCCAAGTTTTTCGCCTTTCAATTTGTTCTTCTGTTTTTAAGCACACACGAAAGGTGCGACAAGACACGCTCAGTCAACATTCGACACTGCTATTCATAGAAATTTGCGCTCACTATGACACTGATGTCTGATTTGTATTTAAACAGTCAAGAACTGACAAACATTCATTTTTACATGCTTTTCTTTAATTCACAATGGTTCATCGTGTCCTCAAACAACCTTAATTTAACTCATTTCCCGACGTCATATAATGATGACATTTCGTAGCGACGTAAGCCCGGTGACAATACACTTTACCATTGTTACTTTCATATATATTTATACATTCTTTCTTTTTTTTATATAACATGAACCTCTTTATCCTAAAATAAATACTAGCCAGCATCGATGTTGCGTTTGACTGGTTACAAAACAGTTTAGGATTTGGGTGACATCAGCTTACAATACATAAGGCAAGGAAAAAGTATCCGAACAGCGAAATTATAAAATAAAACATTTTAAAAACGTGCTTCTCTTTAAAAAAAACAATTGGTACTAAAAAGTAAAAAAATAATTTTGTTTTCGAGAAAATTACTTTTCAAAAAAGTATATTTATGCGTCATTAAAAAGAAAAGCAGGGGCACGCTCTCAAATAAAATCACTATAAACTCTTCAATTGGCGCACCCCATGATTTTCTTTTTAGTCATGCATAAACAGAATTTGTTCCATTAGTAATTTTCTTGAAAACATTTTTTTTTTACTTTTTAGTACCAATTGTTTTATGTTTTTAAAAGGTGTTTTAAAATATATTTTTTTCGAATATCATTTCTTCAGTTCAACGCAGTCCTGCATACATTAATTAAAAGGAACATCTTTTAGAAATAGCACTTTATAGAGAACATTATACAAATATCTTATGTAAGAGGTTTGGTTAAAACACATTTCCTGTCTAACATTTTTTAAATATTCTTCAGAAAACCTTTTCCTAGATCACTTGCCATCAATTAATTCAATTTCATAATTTATAGCGACGTAATAAATAGCATAACTGAATTAAGTCTCGGAAAATTTACGAAAACTGCAGCAGCATGTCAATGTTATTCTTGAATAAGATGAAAAATTACAGAAAATTCTCGAGTAAACCTTCCTCTCGAGAACGCCATCTTGATGGAAACAACTTTCACCTTTTTGTTTTTAATGTTAAAGCTTAATGGCGAAATAGCTGTCGCATACCGTGCTATAAACTTAGTAACGTGTGGAAAATACGAAATTAGACAACGTGAACAAAAGAACTTTCAACCAAAACTAGATTCTGCGAATATAAGAAACCTGAGCTCTGAAATAAGAACCTTGAAATATCGAGGGACAGAATAGTACCCGCGATATAATCGATTCTGAGATATACCGATATAACGGCGTTTTGTTCTATTACTAATCCCAGACCAATCCCTACCTGAATGAACAGGCCTTATCTCGTTAAAGAATGACGTCATCCACGGGAGGCCATGTGGCAACATTCCAAGCTCTAATGGCTGATTTTCAAACATGCTTGTGTTGTTTGCAATTTGGGTGAATAGCCAATTGAAACACGTGGTGTTTCGTGGTGTAGTTTCATTACGTGGTGTAACATGTATTTCAATTGGCTATTCACCCAAATCGCAAGCAACACAAGCGTGTTTGAAAATCAGCCCTAACTCCTTTATTTCTCATCCGTCACATTCTTGGTACACTTGCAAGCAAGGAATGAAGCTAAAATGTATACACACATAGCCACAAAGACGGTGGAGTTGGTGAAAGTATGAGAAGATTGAACAAACAAAGCTAACGCTAATGATAGAGACTGTTTATGGAATAAGATTTACCACGAGAAGCTTTCCTCCACTGTTTATTTTTGATTAAACTTCTTTTTGTATACAGTGCCAGATAGATACACAAGTATTTCATTCCGTCGCCCAAGTAAAATGACAAAATGAAGAATAACGAAGCTACTTTGTATGTTTAAACATAGATATTAAAACGAACTGTATAAAACATATCTTATCCTATGGTGTTTATAAATGGCGTTGCATGCTGACTATCCACACTAAAAGAAACATTTTGTTACTTCGGCCTTCAATTATGCTTCTGAAATTGATCCAAAGACATCTGAGTTAAAGATAAGTATTGTTACGGAGAAGTTGACAGTTTTACTGTGCGTTGCACCACGTAATTTCAGACTGATGTAACTTCAAGATTGTTTACTATACCATTTTATAATCAGTTTTTCAGCCACTTTGCAATACATTAATGGATTCAGTCACTTTGCAATACATTAATGGATTCAGCCACTTTGCAATACATTAATGGATTCAGCCACTTTGCAATACATTAATGGATTCAGCCACTTTGCAATCTTTTCCCACTAGTCTAGGTCAGTTGCTATTTCCTCCATGGAACTCTCCTAAAGAAACATATGATTTGGTCGTACTCTACAGTCGTATTCGTTTCTTTTCTCTGGAAATACATTGTAGAACGTACTTGACGTCCATCTTTCATTTGTTCATCTAACTGTGTGACCGGTCCATCTCCACTTTCTTTTCTCCGCACTCTTTATCACATTTCTACCTTTATTTGAGAACGAATACATTTACAGTAGAACTCGGTTATAACGACATTGAAGAGACTTGGAAAATTGTGTCGTTATATATAAACACATATAGGCGAGGTGTCGCTATAACGAAGTTACATTGTATTTGTCTTCATGTCCTTCCTAGTTTTTCCTAGTATGCATATCTCTTTTGCTCTTTGTGAAACTCTTAATCTTTGAGTCGTTTGCCCATTCTAGTTCATGTTTCACATTCATACATCAGTGATAAGACATATTGGTTATATACACTTTATGCTTGAGACAAATTGTATCTTGCTTTTTTTTAAAAAAATAAAGTTGATTGTTTCAAACGAGGTCTATGACATATTTACATCTTCTGCCTATTTTTTTTTCAGCCATCCTTGGATTCGATGTCTGTAGCTTCCTTAGGTAAACAGATTTATCAATTACGGCAACGCAATCTTCGTGAATCTTTATTTATTTCTTTTCAACATCTTCGTTGCATACATTACTTTCGTTTTAAGTCCAATTCTGAAACTTTTTTGTTACTCAATTCTTCCGTTGTGATTTGTAGTTCAGCCAGTTCTGCACTTGAAACAAACAAGAATATGTCATCAGCGAATCGATTGTGGTTAAGGTATTTCCCATTAATTTTTATTTCATGTTGCTTTTTCTTAAAAAAAAAAAAAAAAGTATTTCATTTCATACCAAAAGAAGATTTTTCAATTTTATTTATCTCCACTTTCTGTTGAGAGCCTAGATTTTGTGGTTCAAAAGCCGTTTGTTCAGCTTTTTATCAAATTTCCATTTTATTTCACACTTAGCTTTCTTTCTGTTCTTTCTTTAACTGACGTGTTTATTAAAGAAGTCTGCTTAAAATGGATTTGTAATTTTAATACAAACGAAATTTCTGTTGAACAGTTTTTGGTTTCCAAAAACGAAAAAAGAAACCTGGATTATCTTTCATGTAATTGATCTTCGTTTTTTCTTAACAGCGTCTTTTCCAATCCTAATTATATATTTTTTATATTCTTTTCTTTAGTTCACAATGGTTCGTGGTGTCATCAAATCTTACAATTTAACTCATTTCTCGACGTCATAGAATAATGAAATTTTGCACAGTGACGCAAGTCGGGTGACAATACAATATCCTCCATTGTTTAATTCATATATTTCTATATATTTATATGTTTTAAAAGCATATTTTAATTTTTTTTTTAATACAGACTTGTTTATCCTAAAATAAATACTAACCAGCAATGATATGGGGTTTTGCTGGTTGCCGAATACTTTAGGAATTGGTTCACAAAACAGATTGAGAAAAAATAATAAAAAAGCATTTTAAAGACATTCTTTTCTTAACCATTTCTTAAACATGCATAAACAAAATTATTTTTTTCTTTTTAATACGAATTAATAAGAAAAATATGTCTTTATTTTTTTTTTTTTTTAATATTTTGAACCAATAATGGTGCTCGAATGTTTCAGCGATTTACCTGGATACTTTAGCAATAATGATAAGAATAAGAATAAGAGGAAGAATTTGTGAAGAAATCGGTCCTGCTATTAATTATTCAAGGAACCATTCCAGCATTACCGTAGCCTAATGTGACCGAGACAAACAAAGGAAAACCTCCATCAGGATGGGCAGTTGCTGGTTTCGAACCAGCGTACCTTCCGAATACGAATCCGGCGCTCTACCAACTAAGCTTCGACTACGCATATGTACATCTGCGGGCACGCAACCCATGTTCTTCCTCAATGTCATGTTTGTAATCAAAATGTGTTTCTACAAAGTTAATCTTGGCAAACCTGAGATCATGTTCTATTTCTAATGACAAGTTGTTAATGCAGACCATCCTCATCGCGTGTACACTCTGATTCATAGAGACTAGCCATTGAGAAAGTATTAAAATTCCGAAAAGTTTTGTAGTATGGGAATACGGAACGAAAATTAATTCCAGATTTAGAAGAAACATTTTATGTGTTCAGATTGTTACACATCTTCCTCCAATTTTGAAAAGTTTTTCAACAGTTTGGATTTAAAAAGAAAATCAGCTATTTTTCTATGAATCTCAGTGTACATTTTTTGACTGGAATAACAACTGAAAAAAACGTTGATCACAATTTAATTCCTACGGGTAATAAATTGTTTAATGCTAAGAAGAGAAATAGCTTTCGTTTGTTCATGAGGAAAAAAAAAGACCATTGTAAAGCAATTACTTCTACCGCTGTTGGATAGCAGCAGTACCTTTGTATGTGTCCAATGTACTGTTTTCGTTGCATGAAATTACAATGCTGCTCCTATAAATTAAAGCCTAGAGAGTTGAAAATTATTTCAAGAATTCAATCCGAGCCGAATTTTTATTTTCTGTTTTGTTGAAACTGTTTAACTCTTAACTTGTCTAATGGGCTACAGAAATATCCTACTACTAACAAGTAAACCTATCGATGCTTCAAAGCGCTTTTTTTTTTTTTTTTTTTTTACCAAACTTGGTAGAGGAGTATAGGGTCCATCAGGAAAACACCAGAAAGAATGATTAAAAGTGCTTTCGTCCATAAAGACGGGTGGAGTGTCCAATGGTTTGATACATAGGAATAAGTAGTCTGCATATAGAGTGATCTAAGTCGGAAAACACACATTTATTTGTAAAATGCTTCAAGTAATGGAAAACAAATAAACATGGATAGATAATAGGTCAAAGTGCTATCTTTTAGAGGGTACGTTTGTCATGACCGCCATCTTGAATCTTGCTCGAATTTTTAAAATGGGAAGGGGGTCATGTAACATATCAGTCTGGGCTAGAAATTTATCAGAAATGCATTGCTAAAGTCAGTTTTGTCATAAATTTATTTTTGAGAGAGATATGAGAGGTGACAATGCGTAGTTGATTGAAAAGTCCAGAAATACTCTGTTATTTTTTAAACAATGTAAGAAATGAAAACACAGTGACACATGAAAAAAAAAGGTCACTGAACGTTCAGTTCCAGACGAATCTGCCGAACGTACGGCTATGGCAACTGGACATATGGTACCTGCAGCCAGATTGTTTGGTAAGCATCTTCCCGTCATACTGTTTTACTACATGCGTACAGTACCAGGCACTATAACTAAAAGAGGGTTGTACGTAACGCAACTAAACATAGAGCAACAGATACTGAACAATATAGTAGCAAGAACTGAACGATGTTTGATTGAACTCCAACAAAACATGTCTGATGCCAGTTACTATTGTATTATGCAAACTGTTACTAAACAGTAATATGCACCAAATGCGTAATGAGGAGAACGTAACTGGGTGGTTATAGTTGCTGCAGCCATACATCCAGTTAAAAGTATATTCACTGAATGTCTTGGAAAGTGGCAGTCAGTTTGTTTGAGAAATGTCGACCCGAACAGTAAAGTAAACGTCATTATGATACTCTTGAGGTGTCTCACTTCTGTAAAATCATGAATCAGTTTTCTTCGTATCTCTATTCCAACACGGGATCAATAATGAAATTTCCAAGTTTCGAATAATTCAAGTCTACATAAATATCTTTACTACAGAAACTGTTTTCATAAAATGAAAGAATAGTAAAATGTGTGAGGTTTAACTGAAGAGACGGTGGAACAGGGGTAATGTGTAAGACAACAAGTTATACAAGCAAATCTGAAGGTCGTGAGTTCGAACCCCACTCCAGACCTCTCGTTTTTTTTCGCTAGTCAGTACTATTTTACTACATGCGTCCAGTAACAGGTACTATAACGTTTGGTACACTGCTTACTGAACATATTGTTTCCATTCACCAAATACCTTTAACTAAATATGTTCAGTTGCCATAGCCGTACGTTCATCTGGAACTGAACATTTGACTGCCTGCAACTGAACTTTTTTCTCCGTGCAAGTAATGATTACTGTGTAAGTGGTTTTCAATACTTGTTTTCATTCATTTCATTGTTTATAAAAATAGCAGAGTATTTCTGGACTTTTCAATCAACTACGCATAGCATTGTCACCTTTCTCAAAGATAAATTTATGGTAAAACTGACTTCACCAATGTATTTCTTTTAAAATTCTAGCCCAGATTGATATGTTACATGACCCCCTTCCCATTTAAAAAAAAATCGAGCAAGATTCAAGATGGACGACTTCAAGATGGCGGCCATGACAAAAGTACCCTCTAAAATATAGCGCTTTGATCCATTATCTATCGATGTGTATTATTGTTTTCCAATATTTCAAGCATTTTACAGATAATCGTGTGTTTTCCGTCCTATGTATCAAACTTTTGACCACTGCGCCCGTCTTTATGGATGAAAACACTTTTAATCGTGTTGCTCTGGTAGTTTCCTGGTGTACCCTACTTCTCTACCAAGTCTGGCCAAACAAACGCTTTGAAGCATCGATAGGTTTACTTGTAAGTACCAAACTACTCCACCAGACTGTAAGTGCTTGAAGTACGATGGCTTATGGTCACATTCATTGCTATACTGAACATGTAGAGGTAAGAGAATATATTTGACACAATATGAATCTCGCAGTTCCTATAAGGAAATAGTGGAAGACTCTTTCAATGTCCTTGGTACGTCAGCACATCAAAAGAAGAGCAGACTGCAACCTTCCCAAATCACCTGTAAATACTTGTAACAAAATTCAGAACTAGTCGAACAAGCACTCTCTGTTAATGTGTCTCAGAAATCTGCTAACAGATATAGTATATCCACAGCAGTGTGATTTCGTACCAGATCCAAAGACCGTACAGCAGTTGGTGAAAATTATTTAAAAGGTGAGAAATTATCTGTAAGAACATTACATAATGGTCTATCGAAGCTGCTTTTAGTCGGTTCTTCAAAAAATAGAAGCATAAAACACGTTAGCACAACCCCTATGTTTAATATTTAGACTTGGGGTAGTTCTGTACCCTACCCACCAGACGTTAAGTGTAACTGTAAACTACTAGACTAGTTAAAGGTTAAGGTAAATGTAAAGCAATGATCTCCTATAAAAGATGGCAGCACTACCGCCGTATTTGTCTAATGTATTTTTATCGTTGCATGAAATTTCACTGCTGCTCCTACAAATTCAAGCCTAGAGAGTTCAAACTTTCAGGGAAGAAAGTTCATAACCAATTCAAGAGTGCAATCCGTGCCGATTTTTCTTTTTCTTTCTTGTTGATTGTTGAAGGAGCATCATTGTTATAGGTTTTGATACTCACAACAACAATGAAAATAAAAAAATCGGCATTGATCGACTCTCTAAGGCTTGAATTTGTAGGAGCAGCATTGAAATTTCGTGCAACGATAAAAATACATTAGACATGTACGGAGGTAGTGCTACCATCTTTCATTGGAAATCGTTGCTTTACATTAACCTTAAGTCATTTATTATTACGCAAAAACATTGACCCTTCTTTCGCGTTTATCAATATGATTTTATACATTTTGCTTCCTAAGAATGACATTCCAAAAATTGAAGTTAGGATCAAATACAAAGGAAAGATCTAACACAGACAATATCTTCTGAAATAGAAAACCCATATACGTAGATTTATGTGGAGTGTGTTTATTTTATGTTGTTGAGTGGAGGAAATTATATTTTAAACTATAACCTAAACTGTAGAAGATTTGAGAGTAAAAAAAAAAAGGAAAGAAAAAGAAAAGAAAACACTCACATATAGACATTTTCTGTCTAACAACGCATTATACCACATGGTTAACAATAAACAAACACCACTTTAGTTGGGATCCTCTGTATACTGTGTATGATGGAGTTAATGTGTCTGGGTGTAAGGGAGAAAGAGACTGGCATAGAGTACAAAAACTAAAGCCATTTCCTCTCTGAGGAAGGACTTCTTCAGTCGAAGACCTTACGCCAATACATCATGTTAGTCACACACACACACAGTGCAAACATGGATAGTTCCAGATTCTCTTAGGTTTTCCGTATCAAGCAACATCAATTAGCTACTGAACCATCCTGAATTTGTAGATTGGTTTATTGGTATTTCCTAATATCAGTGTGTTGTAAACACCAACAAACTTCGGGATGTGATTCCTCACATCAAAACGAAGAAAAATTTCCTTTGAAAAAATTTGGAAACACGTAGTTTCGGGGCTACAGGGCCAGTGGCGGTTCTAGAGGAAAAATAACTGGGGGGGGGGGGCAGCTCTCAACGTTGCATATATATATATAAAGTGTTTCTATTTTGATGCTGTCAGACAATGACCCAACAAATGTTTGTTTGCGTGGGTGGGTGTGATACACATTAGCCATTTTTTTTAAAAATTGCATATTAATTCTCCTTAGGTATATATATGAAGGAAATATGTATGTTTAAAACCTTTTTCAGTGTAAGAAAACAATAATTAATTGAAGCAAAAAAGTGAACATTTTAATATTTTTCATCAGTGCATGGAATTTATGGACTTTACAGAGGGAAACTTATAGTTAACTGCCAAATTTACACTGGATAAAATGGCTTGATTGGATTTTACACTACATAAAACGGCATTAAGAGTCCCTCCCTCTACACACACACACACACACACACACTTAAAGATCTATAAATACCACACTGGATATATTGTATAATTCAACACCAATTTCAATTTAGACCTAAATAAGATGATTCAAAAAAAAAAAAAAAAAACTCAACAAAGATTTCTACTTTTAGTTTGTACGTCGGACTAAAATTTCCTATATTATTTTCACAGTAAGAAGTAAATCGGACAACGATTAGCGTTCTGTCGTTTTCGATATAAGCTACTGGTGGTATAATCACAGATAAACTATAGTTTATCTGTGGTATAATTTCGAAATAACACCGCATTGCCTATAAGCAATAAATTATTTTTTTAGATGATGTGGTCTTCCCTTTATTACAACGTTGTTGATAGCTTCCCTTAATTCTATATATGTCATTCTTCACTTTTTTGCAAATATATAGAATTAAGGAAGGTTTAAGTATACCAAAAGTATAGTCCTGTGTTATCTGATATCATTATGAATGTATGGGAGAGGAAGGTGGTAGAGAAGGGAAAAGGGAAGATTAAGTATTTATGTAGATACGTTGATGATTGTTTTGGGATATGGGAAGGCTCTAAAGAAGAATTGATAGAGTTTGTAGAAGGCATTGAGGATAAAGGAAAAGGAATAGAGTTAGAGCTGGAGATAGAGAAGGGAGGTAGCTTATGTTATCTTGATATTTTAATGAGTAAAGAAGGGAGGAGAATTAAAACTCAATGGTATCAAAAAGAATGCAATGCTGGTATTTATTGTAATAAGAAAAGTAATGTGGATAAAAGCACCAAAACTAATTTTATAAGAAATATGTTGACAAGAATTACTAGGATTTGTAGCAAAAATGTAGAAAAGAATGTAAAAGCTTTTAAGGAACAGCTATATGAGAATGGGTATAGTAAAAGGGATATCATAAAGGCATCTGTGGATTCTAGGGGAAGAGAAGGAGATGAGGAAGGAAAAGAGGTGGTATGGAAAGGCATTATAGGGTTAGGAGAGGACACAGAGGATATTAAAAAGATGTTAAGAAAGCAGGGTGTGAGATGTACAGAAAAGGTAGTAGAAAGTTGTTAGATTTGGTCAGAAGTAAAGGAAAGGATAAAGGGAAGAAGGAGCAGAAAGGTGTCATTTATTGTATTAACTGTGAGGATTGTGATATGAAGTATATTGGAGAGACGGGTAAATTGTTGAAAGAAAGAATTAAAGAACATAAAAGCGATGTGAAATATGGTAGAGAGAGTAATGCTATATTCAAACATGTAAAAGAAAAAGGACATAATGTGGGCTGGGAAAAAGTGATTGTGTTAGAACATGAAGATAGTATGTGGCCTAGAAAATGGAAGGAGGCCTGGTGGATAGAAAAAGAAGTAGATAAGAACTTAATGAACTGGACTAAAGGTTTTAGCATTAATAAAGAATGGAAGATTATTGTTGTCAAACACAGAGATATGTATGTTAATTGAGGTGTTACGGGGCTCTAAGTTTGCTTCATGTTGATTCTCTTTTGTTAACATGGGATGTTTTATGGCGTCTCTGATTGACTGATTGTTCCGGCCAATGGGGAGGCTGCGTGATCGGGCGTCTCTGATTTGCTGCTTGATTCGGCCAATGAGGGAGCAGGTAGATTATTGGGCTTGTATTTATATGTGTGTAATTTTTTGTACAGACTCAGTGTATGTCTGATGAGGATCTTTGCTAGAAGGTCGAAACGTTACGTGTAATTTATTTTTTACGAATAATAGTCTTGTTCAGCAGTTCAGTGTTTTTAACTTTTACATAAAGTACACGGGTACTAATGAAATCGTACCCATACTACTGGAGTTCTTAAGTATTCCAAAAACAAGCTATCACTTTTCTTCCTTTGATACCTAAAGCTCACAGTAATGTACGGAATTCTAGTAATTCTTACTATTATCTACTTCTGTTACATGACGTTGAATGTGATTTCGAAGTTAGATATTTGTACTATTTCGGATGTGTGCATGCAATGCAGAACGTGATGCATAAATCAAGGGGTGATGTGAGTGCTAGGGCACACACGTCTTTGAACGTGTCCTAGCCCTCCTTAATTTTGTATCACGTTTTGGATTGTAGGCATCCGAAATAATATAAATATTCAACTTTGGAAGCACAGAAATAATGCAAACAACAACGATGGAAGGATTTATCACCAAATAGAAGAAGCTGAAGATCGCTGGCCCTCATATGATTGTACACTGCACTGGGGAAATAATAAATTATTCGTATTTACCTTCAATTAGTACTGTTGTTACCATTAACAACTGTATAAATTCTATTGTTGTTACTGTCTGTATGTATGCAACCATTAGAAACGTCTTCTACACACTACATTTTATTTATCAGCGCCACCAACACATCTTTCCTAGTACCACATGTTACACACAGTGTAAACATCACAGTTGATATATTTATTCATTTGATGATGCAGTTTTTTTTTTTTAAGATTTCACAGTTGTTTTCACACATGTTGATTGCATTCCAACTTAAACAGTTTGAAGCGCTCTTTCGTTAAAGCAGTAGGAAATCTCCCCATAGATGCGGTGCACACTACTTTTGAAAACGTCTCTTGACCCAGAAACGTCATTAGATACTATTTCTTCGATTAGGATGGTATTATAACTATACAGAGATGAACTTTACCGACATGGGGACATAGGCAGTGACTTTTAAGATACTGGAATATGTACATTTTTAGATTCACAATAAAGGCATATTATTTTCAATGTCTTAGGTGTACAAGTCGTCACGTCACGTGAAAAGTAGAGGCCCTTACAGGTCTTTATTCAACGTACAGTATCACTTGGCGTGCCTAAGGAAAAACCTCAAACAAAATGGCTGGTCCCTGTATTTCAATGCAAGTAATGGCAAAACGTCTTTTTTTCTGAGCAACGACGCTATTGTACATTCTTTGTCTTAATATTATTTGTGCAGTGAGAGAGATATGTAATGTTGTCATCTGTGATAATGGAGTTCCCCCTTCTTCCTCTATATGTACTTATATAGCCTACCGTGGAGGAATGTGGCTAAACAAATCATACGCTGATTACAGACATTAGGGGTTTTGCCATACTAATGATATGAGCTCCGTTAATGTGCTTATACTATGAACAATTCTTTCATTTCTCTCCCACTGTTTCTTTTCTTTTTTTTACCACCACCTGTCACGTATCAGGTTAACCAACAAGCAAAACTTACCGGTAAGTTACATTAAGTTGGAGAAAACAGTTGCGCACATCGTTATTTGATTGTTTCGTGAGTGAAACGCCGACTACTGGGAAAACCACAGAACTTCCATCTTCAGATTATCATAGCCGACCCCTTTTTACAACATGGGAGTTCAGGTCATTTTCGACAGATTGAGTGGTAATGATATCGTGACTTCAGAAGGAGAAATTAGCCTTATAGAGATGCGTTCAAGCTTGTAATAAGCTGATAGACTATTACAATTTTATCTTTCTTTCCTTCTTCTTTAAAACTTTATTCGTTTGCTTGATCTTTTGCCTTTCTTTGTTTGACTTAGACGAACAAAAGGTTGGTAGCTGAAATCAGTATCAATTACTTTTTCTTTTCGGATTCCTTTTCAAAAGCTTAAAAAGAATTAAATAAGAAAAAATATACAGAAGGAAAGAGAGAATATCTAAATCTATAGGAGAAACTCAAGAAAAAAAATCTCTTTATTTTAGTGAGTTGAAATTTCCTGTCTACTAAACCGTGATACTCAATTATACAGGTCGCTTTATATTATGTTTCGCCTGTTCAGTATATACAATATGTCACATACGAAAACCGAGGTATATATCTGCATTTTCTTTTATTCTAAATTTAGAATTTAAAATCTTAATTGCAGAATATACGTAACTTTGATTGTTTACTATTAATTTTATAAGAATAAACTATGACTAATTAGTAAAGTAACAGAACGACAAGATCAGTAGTCTAGTAGACTTTTGAATCAAAGGCTAATGTTTTAATATTGCGTATATAATTTGTTATTATTTTGCTTGTTAAGAATGTATACAGTAAGTGGAATAAACCAGAGACATTTTCGATACATTACCGATAGGTAAGTGATTATTTCAAGTATAAATTTATCATATATCCTCTCCTATTGCTGGAATATGACACCAGTGTTCCCTAAAATTCATATTTATAGATAAATTAGATTTGTCGGGAAGTAAATCGAAGCCTTTTCTGAGATAAATTGTTGATATAAAACTATATTCATAAATTATTTTTCGTTGAGGGGTGCGCGCGCCCCCTAGCTGGAACCGCCACCGCCAGGCGAGCGTATACCAGAAGAGAAATTGACATTACACAACTGCCGCCTAATATAAAGCTGAAAAACAACTCACTCAAACTTCCGAAATTCAATAACAACATGCTTCCCTGGGTGTTCTTCAATCTGGCGTTATTCCATTGTTTACCGCCTTTCAGTTTGAGCTTCAACATCGATGATAAATTGATACACAATTAACACTTACGGTGACAGACAAAACCAACATACTGACTACGTGAATTTCGTAGAAAACGAAAGTTGAAAGAGATATTGGCGTCATCTCACCTTTATTATTTCTTACTTTTGTCGTTAAAACTTCTCTCCGAAGCACACGAGGGTGAAAATTATCCTACCCATTGCGGTTTCCTTCCTTATCCTCCATTTGAGTCACTCAGCTAGCGAAACAATAATCATAGTCTTGCACGAAACGTTTTCCAGCTTCTGAAAAATAACTTCTTTCCTTTTTCCGTATTTCTTTTGTTTTTTTCCGCTTTTCTTCTTCTTCAATTATCCTCCTACAACATCGTGCGCCATCTTACTTCCGCTCTGGAACAGAAGAAAAAGAAGCATCGATGAACCAATTTGCCCACCTGGTCACAAAATCAACCTCAAGCGACGGACTAGTAAAAGTAATTAAGAAAACCTCAGAGAAGAAAAAGAGAAATCAATGTTGCCATCCCCTAAACTTTCAAAATATAACTAAATGAATATGTTTCATCTGTGAATTCTAATTTACCATACTGGAGTGCCCGATTAGATTATAAATGATAACAGATACAAACTGGAAGACTTCATATAGTTTGTCTACTTCCACTTTAATTTGAAAGGGACCAAACTTTTAGTTTTAACTCAGTCTTTTACGCTTGTTATCGCTCTGTTTTAAATTTATGTCTTAATTCGTGCAAAACCGGCGAGTATTATTTACAGGTTTTCTATCATATACACGTTCCAGTGTGTGCATAACTCAGGAAATGGACCATAAATTAAAGGAAGTTACAAATTTCCTCTTTGCATTTTGATATCGATACTAATCAAACGTTCCAGTGTCATTACGTATAGTACAATGTGATTGATGAAAATATATCTACCCACTGAGCTGTACTGAGGCGCTTGATTAGAATTTAAAGCAAGAGAAAAGAGAAGAATTTAACTTTATTTGTCCATTTACTGCTTAATCCAATATAGACCAAACTTGCAGTTCTTCGGCCGGCTGTTCATGTACGCGCTAGTATTCGCTTGCGATTTGGCTGAGTAACCAGTTGAAACACGTGTTTAAGTTTTCCAATTGGTTACATAGAAATTGCAAGCAAAGCACGCGGCTAGTGCGGACATGAAAAGTTAGCTTAACACAGTATTTTACGCTTGTTATCGCGTGGATCGCGTTTTTTATTTTTTATTTATGATGACTTAATCCTTGAGTTATGCGCAAGTTTGACTGTGCACATAATAGCACATTCTACAAATAATGTTAATATTATTTCGTGTACCGGCTAATTCAAGAATTAAGAAAAGATCAAGAAACGGGACACACAGAGGCAGCATCCATAAAAAAGTGAATTAAAACTGAAAGTTTGATCTCCTTTGAACTAAACTGGAAGTGGGCAAACGAGGTGAATTGTCCCCTCTTGTATCTGGTTTCAGATAGTTACTTCATTTGTAATGAAATCGAGCGCTTCAGTTTGTTAGAGTAGAGCTCACTGGTTCTACCGTAATTCTCCCATCATTTCAAATGGGAACACACAAAATTGCTTTTCTAATCTAAAATTTAGCTCTTGAAATTATCCGTTCAAGAGGGAGGTCTTTTTACGCCTGACAAGAAAGAAAAATGCGACCTTTGAGGAGCGAAAGATAGGGTACTTGCTCTCTGTACGCTTAGTCACGGGTTCAATTCCCGCCGGCGTCCATGAAACGGAGAGAATCGACTTTATCAGAACCTGTAGGTCGCGTCCTTAGAAGCTCATCAGTTCCTGTAGGACGTTAATAAAAATTCAATCAATAGACGAGAAAGATTGTACCGTATTTTCAACGGGCTAGACGTGTAATTCTTGCGTAAGCACGATATGGTCCTCATATGCATACAGTATGACGTCCCACAGTGGTCACTCTTCAGCAGCCAAGGATAAAGAAACTGACTGTCAGAGTGTTAGTTTAGGTACTGTCTGGTGAGGCAGGAAAGCTCCTGGAAACCTCAATGAGGAACGCTGACTGCAGAACTCGAATCTGTTTTGCTATCAAGTGATGTTCCAATGTCCGCGGTTCTAATAATTGGTCAACAATGTACGATAAGAACGATCAGCATTGTTAGAAATTTCATAGTTAAATCCAAGATCGAAGACTAGATCTGAATCCAAAACTTCGATTCCGGATCTAATTCGAAGGTCCATAATAAATTATGATGTCGAATAAAACTAGAAACAAAACACTCTGTATAATAGCCATAGTATAAAAGAAGAACCTGTAGCGCCATCTGACGCACTGAGGTGGTTTGTTTGGAATACGGTTTCGTGACAAAGTATTGCAGGATCAACATACGAAATATTATAAATGACGGGTCTACATACAAGTGTCGCTAGTGTCGAGGTTGTATGCGAAAATATCGATGCTACACTTCTTATTGTCTGAAAAATACTGTAAATAATAAAGCTTTAGAGATTTTTACCTGGAGGGTGCAACTTTCCGTACACCAGTACTACAAACTTGTATTTGTTCTCCATTCTATGACGTTTGTCATTTATTTTACTCTCCAAATGTAGCGGAAATCTCTCTTGTTTTCTTTAATCTCTCACTCACTGACTCCTTATGAAATATTGCACAATATGGCGACAATGAAGTCGTTAGTTTTGACATCGTCGGCGCTGAAACTGGTGCAAAAAAGGGTGTGATTTGGTCCCATGTTGATGGATGACTTATTCGACCGTTCTTTTTCCATCTATGGTTTTTGCGGTTCGTATTCTCCCTTATTATCCTTCCTTTGTCCCCTTCCTTCAGCCGTGGGCTAACACAAGCTGTCATGACGGACCACCGCGGTGGCAAGAAAACCAGCCAGCATTTTTGTTACGTAATGTTGTCTCTTGAATTATTCCTAATAATTCACAAAATTCAATAGAGTTTCCATTTTAGTCAGCTGTTAAGTCAAACGTTGAAGAAAATGAAAGGAGACTTTTTATGGACATCAATTGGGTTTAATGACTTTATAAAAAAATATCATGTTGCATTCACTCTGTTTAAAAGATCAAGCGGTGTGTCTTTCAAGTGCATGACCAGGGATCTTTTACCCCCCTTCGAGCACGAGAAATATCCTCCGCCCACGAAAATGTCTAAGGACAAATAACAAGTAGAGTCCCAATATTAGGTAAAATGCTTATTCCCAAGTATCAGAGAGAATCAATAAAGTTTATGTGGGTGACCTTAAGCAAAGATTGGTCCAGTTTGTGGGGGAGGGGAACCAAAATTTGAGGGAGTTATTAGGGTTTAAATGGACTTTTACGGGATTTCTATCGATTTTTAACCGTAAAGTTTGGGACGGGTATTCGAGTATTTATGGGTGACATTGCGAATATTTGACCCTCTCTTTTGAAGAAACATTGCAAATGATTTTTCTTTTAATGTTTAACCTGGTATTATATTTACAGTTTGCAATACTGCATTCTGTTTCTTCACCACTAATAGAGGATACCGTATATCCAATAAAGTAAACTGACGTAGAATTTAGCCACTGTATTGATACAACTCACTTTTTGAACCCTAAATTTTATTTTAATGTGTTGTTTAAGATTTATAGTGAAAATATTCATTGTATTTAACACTATAAGGAGTCGATTTGAGGCTCCAAGTTGGAAACCCTGTATCTCGAACGAAGGGCTATGTTTATATGAACTTCCTTTCTTGTTTCGATGTCAGGATTCACCTTCCGAATTTTGTGCATCATCTTTCCTTCAAACCCTGTATTGACAAATGACAAATCGAGACATTCGTATTCGTATTCGTATTTTGTAATCTAGCGCGGAAATGACTAATTATGCCCATCCATTGCGCTTTCGTTTTATTATTTGCTGTTTTATAATAATATTTATAATATAATACAGTTTTGCAGTTCAACAGTCTTAATAATTGATGTTTTAAGGTCAGTTATTTATTGGTTACTATGGTTTCTGTCCGCCATAGTTGTTAGTCACTCTTAACTCTCTTGTCACTGTCGCATTTGATGTTGTTATCAGAGTTAATTTTGAATTTTCATGATGTAAAACTATTATATAAAACACTGCAACACTTTATAACACTACTGAGTAAATTTTCTTGATGGGAAGAACGAAAAACTTTGGAATATTGTAAAAAATGCACATGAGATTTCAGCAGCTTTCTTCTAGTTCGCCGCCATCTTGCCAATCACAAATCGAGACAACACGGTTGGAACTTTAGTAAAACATGTTGCGTTCTGTATTGTGATTCTGTGAATGAAATGTTATTACAGATACACTGCGTATTCGCAAAACTACAATACATTACACAGCATGTTGTTTCAACATTGCAACCCGCGAGTATAATTTATCATTATTTACACCTCATATTCAGTGCTGGTTGAGGGAGAGGGGTGGATATTGACTCTTGCCCTGAGCTATATACTCTGTTAGGACCGCTCTTACCTAATCCCTGCTTAATCTGGCTCTGACAAGAGAAGTCCTTAAGTTGTGAGAGCTAGATTGTTTTGTAAAAATTGTTTTCCTGACTCATTTCTGGTCGCTATTTCCCGTGGTGTTAGTCACTTGTTTCGGAAATGCGTTGTTTGCACGCTACACTTTGGTAAACTTGTTACGACGAGCTTGAAATTGATGGTCAAAGCTTTATAAATTCTGAATGTATGTCCTGTTATCTTTCAAATGAGGTATATAACAAAGTAAAACGACAAATGTTGGATGCACAGTCACGTACCGGACAAATCCCTTCATTTGAGGCTCGGCGTGACAAGGGTACTAAAGCGTAGCGGGCAAATAACGCATTTCCGAAGCGAGTGACTATCATCACGCTAATTAGTGTTCCGAAATTAATCGGGAAACCAATTTTCACAAAAATCTACTTCTCTCGACTTGAGCACTTCTCTTGTTAGTGTATTTATATTGGAATAGAGAAGTTGAATATAAGCATGATTGAAGACAACAATAAGGGTCATTGTCAAATTAATGTACCTAAAGCGGGTGGCATGAGAAAATGAAACTTAACCAGAAATTTCTGAAAAACATGTTGAGTATTAATTTAGAAGTACTTACTTCATTGGCACCACTTGTCGAGATCAAAAAGATTATTTTTCATTTTGAAAGTATTTTTATAAAAAGATGGCCACAGAGTAGAGGTCTCCACGGGATCGGGCCTACAAAGCATAGATTACTTTGGGTTCGGGCCGTAATTTTTTAAACACACAACGATATTTCTCGGGCCTAACTTTGTAAATATACTGTACAACTATAGGCCTATTTATCGGACCGTTCTTTCGGGAGAACTTTTAAAGCACATCTAAATTTTTAACTTCGGTAAAACAGGAGACGCCCACACTAAAACTCTGTTTATCACTGTGCAATGGAGAGAAAAACTAAACGGAACAGAAATAAACATGCTTAGCTTGTATGTGAAAGTACCGTTTCTTACACTGAACTAAAAGAACAAAAGCATTCGGAACAAGAATTTGCACAAATGGACATTTTGTTTTAAATGTTTAGAGTATTCATATCGTTTGTTAATTAATGTACCGGATGGGTCCATTCCGGACAACAGTGAACACTTTTTGAATTCCGGTGATGACGTAAGCTGTCGGAGTTTGCGGGAAACTTATTAAGCCAAAGATCAATGTATGACTAAGCGAGCCCTTGATAGGGAAGTATGAGTAACAGTAGTGCTCCTAGTGTCAGGGGAACGCAATTCCAAACAAAATCGATATTCAGTACTTCGCGTGGTATGACAGGTTTGGTTCTAACTTGTAAGTCGAATTTGATAAGTATTTTAAAATTTTCCGGTTATTTGACAGACAAATCACAAATGTTACCATATATATCATGGCCTAGTGAAGTCTAGGCTAATTTCCCTGTCACGAGAGACACTGTGATAGCATGACTTGCACTGATTGGTTGTTGTTGTCTTACCTAGCTGGCGATTTCCATTGCTAGAATACAGACATATTTCTCTAAACTGATACTCTCTGCTTAACGACAGTATCTGCCAGTTGCGTCATACACCATTGAGCCAATGTAAATGCTTTACCTGTTATTGACATATCTTGCTACTAAACAATGATTGAGCTCCAGGGCTGAGACTGAGCTGAGTGAATACACGTATTTCCATTTCATGAGAATTTATATAAATGATACATTGCTTTTAAGAGAATTCATATAGTTAGTAAATGTAAACAATAACCTTTATTTCGTTGTTCTCTCTGAATCATGTAAGTTTTTAAACCGCAAAATGAAACCTCTAAAATACCATTTTTCATTCTATATTTGGCTTATTTCGGGTTCATTTGATTATAACACGGGCTCGTGCCTAAAGGCTAGAAACATATTTCGGGCTTTGGCCGGGCCTCACATTATAAATTTACGGACCGGGCCCGGGCTAAAAATTCCGGCCCGTGCAGACCACAGAGGCAAGCTGGTCCAAGTATTGTTATTTAAAGCAAAAAGCTGGTCATACTCACGTAGTGGTCTTGCGTTTCTGCGGAATATTCGTATATTTGCACTGTGTATACATGGGTTATCTAATGTTATGATATGTATATGTGTATGATTTATGAGGTATATAATAAATAGGTATATAGGTATGCATATCGTTGTCCACGTAGGGGACAAAAAGGTTTACTATAATCGACCCACCTTTCTGCAATGAATGTCTAGAAGCTTATATAATATCTCATATAAGCTTACTTGACTCACAAAATAGTACTTTATTCAGACTACGTAAATTGTCTCCTTTGAGGGCAGAAATGCTCCCTACGTGAATGACGTTGTCCACGTACGGGATATCCATGTATTGGTCAAAATCACTTATTGTTAATTTTGATACTTGAACTAAAGAGGCTAGGAAGTCCTCATTTCTTTAATGATCTCGTTATCTTTTCAATATGAACTTACGAAAATAAATTCTAATGTTTTAAAAAGTGTTCACAAAGTGAACTGGTTGATCTCGACTTCAAACGGATTCTAGATTCTTTAAAACTTCAAAACGTAAAACAGTCACACGAAACTCAAACTTGTTTAAACCTCACAAAGATGGCGTTCTCATCCTTTATCCTACCGAGTTTTAACACCAGTATCACACTATAATGGAATTTAAGAGAAGCTTCTTGTCTGTCCACGGAGGGGACAGCTTTGGGTGGGAAAGATGAATTTACATTAATTCAAGACCTGGATTTAATTATTTTTGTTTGTAATTTTCAGATTGTTTTCGTAATGAACTGAGCACTTTTAAAAGTAAATTAATTAAAAAAACAAAACAACATTTAAGTACTGTGCAGAAAACAATATATCAGAAAAAGTAGGAGGGGACGGACCACGTAGGGGACAACTGCACGCTATCTCCATACAACAGTAAGATCATGTTAAATATGGTCTTCTTTTTCTTTTAATCTTAAGAAGCTTCAGACAACATTTAGGTACATTGACTTGGTGTACATTAAATATTACCCATACATGAAAAAACATCATGTCTAAAATAAACTTTGTTTAACTTTCAAACTTTGCTAGTAAGTACAGTGACAAGCTCAATACATTAATTAGCTTTTACGGCAAGGTTTTTGCCGTTAATTGCCTTCGGTTAACTTCTCAGCAGAAGAGGAATTTATAAAATCATACACTGCAAAGTAGACAAACAAACAAACAAATATGTGAATACCAGGTGTGTAAATATGAAACCGGAATTTGTGCATAGACGGCGTTAGCTGTCACTGTGGTTACCGTAAAATCATGTCATAGTGTTGTAGTGTAATGCTGTAGTGTTTAATAGCGTTGAACATGGCGCAGTTTGTATCTACAAACTACGATGTGCGGACAGCATTGATTTTTTGTTACCGTTTTTTACCAAAAGAAAACTGCTGCAGAATCGCATCGCATGCTTGTCGAAGCTTACGGTGATCATGCTCTTGGTAAGTCACAGTGCTGTGCGTGGTTTAAAAAAATTAAAAGTGGTGATTTTGACGTGAGAAACGAAGAACGTGGAAGACCACCGAAAAAGTTTGCAGACAGCGAATTGCAAGCTTTGTTGGATGAGGATGACGCTCAAACGCAACAACTCGTGGATCAATTAAATGTGACACGAGAAGCAGTTTCCATACGTTTAAAAGCCATGGGAAAATTCAGAAGGTGAAAAAATGGGTTCCACATGCATTGACTCAACGACAGCAGGAAAACCGAAAAACCACTTGCAAAATTCTGCTCGCCAGGTACAAAAGGAAATCATTTCTCCATCGAATTGTGACTGGCGACGAAAAGTGGATCTATTTCGAGAATCCTAAGCGTAAAAGATCATGGGTAACTCCAGTAGAACCGGCGACATCGACTGCAAGACCAAATCGCTATGGACGGAAGACAATGCTTTGTGTTTGGTGGGATCAGTAAGGAGTGATCTATTATGAACTGCTGAAACCTGGCGAAATCGTTAATACCCAACGTTACCGACAACAAATGATCGATTTGCATCAAGGTTTGCGTGAAAAACGACCAGAATGTGACCAAAGACAACATAAAGTGATTGTGCTTCACGATAATGTACCCTCCCACACAGCAAAACCGGTCAAGGAAACGATTGCGACGTTTGGCTGGGAAATCCTTCCGCATGCGGCTTACTCACCAGACTTGGCGCCTTCCGATTTTCACTTATTTGCATCCATGGGACACGCACTTGCTGACCAGTGCTTCACAACTTACGAAAATGGCTTGATGACTGGTTTGCAGCACAAGAGGCACAGTTTTTTTGGTCTGGCATCCACACATTGCCGGAACGATGGCAGAAATGTATCGCTAGCGATGGCCAAGATTTCGAATAAAATAGTTCTTAGCATTGTCATCCAATCACTGTGTCTTTTCTGTACATAAAATCCGGTTTCATATTTACGCACGGTAATACAATGCAAGTGCTAACATATTTCACGTGGCCTTTTTAAGTTGGAGTCAGTTTATTTGTATTTAGGCTTGATAGGCCTGATATTTCAGTTGCAGTATGTGGTACATTAGATATTGGCAGTGATTCCGAGAGTGGTGATATAGTGGGAGAGCCTGTGACGGAATTAGAATTCGAACCGACTCCATACAGTCCAGAAACGTCACGTGTACAGACAATACCGTCATCGTAGAGTGTATCGCTGTCGGAATTTTAAACGGAAGTTGAGTACAACGCGTCACTACTGGCTTGTCACGTAACACGTGAACTGTAAATATAACTTCAGAAACACGTTTTGCCAGGTCGCCTCGGTGGCCTGGTGGTTAAGGCGTCGGTTTCTTAAGCGAAGGGGCCCGAGTTCGAGTCCTGGCAGGGGTAAAACTTTTTCTTCTTTTTTCTATATTTCCATATCTTTATATTTATTATTAATAATTGTTTCCTTGCATTTTCGTAGATTATGTTAAATTAGTGACCACACGAACGTGGAGGTTAGGTAAGGTTAGGAGCGGTCATGTATCTTTACACTCTTTTTTCTCATAGTTCAAAATTCCGACAGCGATACGCTCGTCCGTCATCGGGGTTGAGTGAAGTCGATCACTACTAAATGCTGTGATTTTGCACTCTAATCACTCACTGCGTGGGTACATGAAACAATGGTAGTATCTTAGTATCATTGGTACGAATGTATTAGCGTAGTTTCGCGCAACCACCAGATAGTAGGATTGCAAACAACAGAGCCATTTAGTTGTGATCGACTTCACCCCCGATGACGGTATTGGACAAAAAATAATTGACAAATACACGGAATTCCAGAAATATTATGAAATTTTAAAAACAAAAGGGAAAAACAAACATCCTATTTCACCTGCTGGGAAAAAATTTCGATGCCCTAAAAATACGTAGAGAGGGCTTTACAATATTTTGAAAGACATCCAAAACAGCGCGTTTCTACATTGAATTTCCGGAAACAGTTTGCTTTGTCCCAAGATCACTTGACCCACCACTTCTTCCTTCCTTAAAAGCGCACTCGACGGACCTTGACTTTGTCCAACCCAAGTTTGTTTCGAAATTGAAATATAATAGAATAGTTGCCACTTTGTTACTGCATTAAAACGTGACCTAACAAAGGAGAATAAAAATCTCACTAAATGAAAGGCGCTAATGAACGTGAGGAGAACGAACTTCGAAATAACCTGTGCGCTTTTAAATGACAATCACTCACAACACATCTGTTTGAAGGGTTATGACAACTGGGTCACATTTAAAATGACTAATTTCACGTTATGCTAAATTGGGTCAGTGTATTCGAAAGGTTAAAAATACGTTAATGTGCATCGTACTCTCCTGGTACCATAATCTAACCTAATTTAACTTAATCTAAAATTAAGTCAAATTAAAAATAATTTAAGATAACTAATTTAAGTTTAGTTAACTTGAGAACTACTCTGTTGTAGTGAAGTTAAAAAAAACTGAAAAATTGAACGCCGGAAAAAACTTTTTTTTTTATTTTTTCATGTTACTTTGGAAAAGAACATTTTTTTTTTACTGTTACGGGGTACCTGACAACATCTTATGATCAATGAATTAGTTAAAATGTTCATGTTCAAAACATATATTTAAAAAAAAATCCGCAATGGGACTGCCTCTGACAACGTTTTGAAGCATTATGTAAGTTTTCTCGGTCTGAGTCAAAGATGCCTAAGGGCCAAAAGCGAAAAGAACTTTTCTCTCATCTACAAGGGTGCTAATGAGATATATTGCATTCGTAATGTAAATTTAAAGTTTTTTATACATTTTTTAACATAAGAACTTTTAATTTTATTAAACCTAAACAACAAATGCATTAGGTGTGTTAAGTAGCGAATACTCGTGATGAAAAAGCAAAAAAGCCGATTTCGTCAATAAAACGAGTTTTTTTTTTGCTTCGTGGGAAAAAAAACACATTTTTTCTGTTTTTTTTTTTTTTAAATCTTCCGTTTTTTTCTTCTCACCCTTTAAAACACTACTCTATTGTAACCTAGCCATAGATAGTGTCACTTTGATTGCATGATCAGGAGGAGTATGTAAAGACCAGCCAAACAAGTAATGCTCCTTAAGAAAGGAATGTTATTTATTCCACATTTGCGACCTCGTACATACGGAGTAACATTTATGTTAATCTATAACACAGTCAAATATCACAGTCTTTAAGGTTTTTTTTTTTCACTATTCCTCTATTTGTTACAACTACAGCTGTCAAATTTATATTTTGCTATGGCTTCGGAATAATCTTTTGATTTCGGTGCACTATGAACAGGTGATAAAATAACTTCAGAAAACTGAACTCTATGTAGGCCCATTGCGAAATTTGTATTATCATTTTGACGAATCTCCACACCAATGACAACAGAATTTTCATTTCGCTAGATCTCATAAATATATCAGCAACTTTCGCTCCATTTGCCCTGCTGTCTATTTGGTCTTTTACTGATACACATTTTACTACATTTATAAGTCCTACTTGTCTAAAAATAAGCTTCCTTATTGCATTAGTTGCCGTTAATTTAAATATACTAATATTGATGAGTCCAATTTGTTGAGTAGATCTCATAATTCCATGCATTAATTGTCACACTTTGCGTCAAATTTTACGAATCCAAAGCAACGTTAAGGAAAAGACGTGTATGTTAACGTGTATACATACTGTCATCAAAACAAAACTTGTTTTCTTGGATTCGTATTCGTATTTTGTAATCTATAGCGGAAATGGATAATTATGCCCATCCATTGCGCGTTCGTTTTATAAATTGCTGTTTTATAATAATATTTATAATATAATACAGTTTTGCAGTCTAACAGTCTTAATAATTGACGTTTGAAGGTCAGTTATTTATTGGTTGCTATGGTTTCTGTCTGCCATAGCTGTCAGTCACTCTTAACTCTCTTGTCACTGTCGCATTTGATGTTGTTATTACAGTTAATTTTGAATTTTCATGATGTAAAACTAGTATATAAAACACTGCAACACTTTATAACACTACTGAGTAAATTTTCTTGATGGAAAAGTCGAAAAAACTTTGGAATATTATAAAAAAATGCACAGGAGATTTCAGCAGCTTTCTTCTAGTTCGCCGCCATCTTGCCAATCTCTTGGAAATCGGAACAGATATCCCAACTCCAAAGTTTATAGAACTAACTCAGGTTGCATCCATTCACAGAAATCTTGGCGCTAATGACGTCAGTTCGAAACTCTCCTGTCATCGAATAATTAACATTACGTATGAATACCAAAACTAACAAGTTCAAGAGAATAAGTGTAGAAGGCACGATACTAGCATTGAAGTTGATGGGAATCAAAAGAAGCTAATTTCAAGGAAAAATAATAATTTAGCATAGCACTTTTGATTGTACTTCTTGTCTGGAAAGCATTCGAAACAATAGGGTAAATGTCCGTGAAATTGGTCCTAATCTTTTGGCCTTCTCAAGATTTTTTTTAATAAGGTAGAAAATGATTTGGCAAAACTGATATTGTTCCCGACACGTTGCTTATTGTTTCTTTTATGTATATACTCTTTCTAAGTCGCTACTTCTCCATCATGATGACGACACCAAGGCGATCCGAAATGTCATAGAGGCTTCCCTCATTAGAGTTTTCTAATAAAACTCTGATGATCAAATAATGTAATGTAATGTTTCTTTTATGACTTCTGTAGCCTTCTCATCTGTGTTATTGGTCGTGCTTAACGAAATAATTTCAAGAAAACGCCGTTAAAAAGTTACAAATTTATCCTATCAAAATCTAAGCAGATAAACAAAGAACTATACTTTGATTTCCCTCCAGTTATTTATTGTTATAATGTAAATATTGTAGGTTTTTTCTTCTTTAATAATTAGAAGGATGCTTACGGACCCCTTAGGATGAATCATTATGTAAATTATTCGCATCAGTTATTGTTACTGGGAGCGGGGGCGGCAATGTATGGTATGCTATTTCTCCACAATTTAATCGACATGGGGGCAAATAATTAGCTATTTAAAAAAAAACTAGAATTTTCAGATTTCTTACATAGCCATTCTAATCTTTAAGACAAAAAAAAACGATGACTAGCATTTTCACGTAGCACGTGGCTTCACAGGAACAAATATTTGGCAGTGGTGCCAACTACTGGTCTCAACAAGGCCAATAACATGGTATGAAGGTGTCACGGCCACCCAGACTACAGTGCTGATATATTTCTCTGTTGTTACAATGGATTCCGGGAGATGGCGCGTGACATTGTCATATTTCTAAATTCACATCTTTTATTGTTCTATTTTATATTATTTTTTATTTTTTTTTAGCGGGAAGTCTAGTGCTTTAAGGATAAATTGAGAACTTTTATAAATTATATATTGTAAATGAGAAATTCCATATGTAAATACGACAGTTGCAGAAATTCAATGTCTACTGTTAGATAAGGTAGCCAAAGGTAGTTGCAATGTTTGTACTGACCTGAACCAAGCAAAATATAGCGCTTTGGCTCTGGAACAATTGGTTCGCTTTTAAATTGATACCTTTACCCCTTCCTATAGGAGGCTCGCTAGGTATTCTGTCTCTCTCACAAGAGGGAATAACCTGGTAGACGTCTCTCCACCGAGAGGCTATTCATATTGGAGTGCTTCCATCGGGAACTTAGCTTCTCCTGGCCGAGAGGTCCACTAGTGGGGCAGTGTCCTTTCCTGTAAGAGGACTACTACAAGTGTGCTTAGCTCTCCAGAGAGGTCCTGAAAGGAAACGGTCTACCTCCGGGGAAGTTATTTTTCTCTTCCCACGGGTCTCTCCTACCCCTCCAGTCGCTACTTGCGGACATGACTCTCAGGAGTATAAAGTCGCCTTCATAACAGGAAAGCCTTCTGTAAAGCAGCTGGATCCCCTATCAGTTACGGTTAGCCAAACATTGACACCACAACCAGAAAGATTCCGAAAAGAAATCTTCTCCGGCGTTGCCACTTTCTCAAGACAGAGGCGAAAGGTGGTCATATCTTTTTCCAAAGAGAACGGAAGGAAGAAGAAAAAGGGAAAGGAAGGGAACAATGGTACAGAAAGAAGTGGCAACGCTTGGGTCAAAACCACAGCGATCCCTTCCACATGTCTGGTTTTGAAGAAAACATATGGTGACCTAAGGCTTTCACGTTTTGGAGAGGGCTATACGTACCCTTTTGGAGAACACATTAACGGCCACCAGCGGAGGAATCGAGCCGCCTTCTCGACTACACCATCTACTTCCGTCCCATTGGAGCCGTTCAGCGACAGCCACATCTGGTAGCTGTCCCGTAATTGCTTCTGGCGTTCGACAGGACTACGTAACCCCGTTATAAAAGGGGCCAAGTAGTGGTTAGAGAGGACCAACAATAGGTCATTCTGCTGTTTTGAAGAAAAAAATACATGTTCTGCATTTTTGTTGTTTCAGTGTACAATTAATTTCGAAAAGGATCTAAGCTTTTATATAGAACTGCACTTCAAGTTTCAAAACTGCAGTGGTCTAAAAGTGCCAATAACTGATACGTTTACCCTACACATTTGTCAAAGAATTAGAAACATGTAGATCATATAAATCTTTAGTGAATGAGTAGCACAATCAGTGTTCGATTTGCCAGGCATATTCCCATGTGCGTGAGGATTTTATCCCCGGTTGTTGATTCCGAATATCATCCCGAACAGGGATACAATCTTTGCATTTCTAGTCAAATAGGTAGTATTTTGAAACTTACCAACAACCACTAGTTTTAGCCCCCCACCTTTTTTATATATAATTTATAGCAAATCGAAAACTGAGCATAACGAGCATCGCGCTTATGTTATGCTGCTTAGAAACTACAGTAGCTTACAAGTGACGTCACATACCATTTAGCCAAAGACGAATAAACCGCGGAAACGGGCTACCTGATGTATATAAATCGTGGAACTAATTAATATGCTAACTTCAATGGCCTCTATCTAAAAGCGATACTGAACTGACTGCTTCCATGGTAAAATTTCATTAATATATGAAGCCAGAGAGCGGATTAATCTCGTTTGTCCACTTCCAGTTTAAACCAATATAGACCAATTTTCGGTTCATACTCAGTTTCTTAGGTTTGATATCGCTGTGTGGTCCGTTTATTCCATTTATGTCTTAATTCTTGGAAAAAATGTAAATATTATTTGCAGTACTTTCTATTACATGCAGAGTATGGTATACTATGAAATGAATAACTCATGAATTAAGACTTAAATGCCGCACAGCGATAAGAAGCGTATAAAACTGAGTTAGAACTGAAAATCTAGTTCACATTGGATTAGACTGGATGGAAGTGGACAAATGAGTTTAAATATCTGCTCTGGCGTCTTTCGACACTAAGCAGCCACTCCAGTATCGCTACGTAGAGCTTGATGGTTACCTTACATGTGTCGTAATGGAGGTGGTTGGTAAGATGGCTACTTACTAGAAGAAAGCTGCTGAAATCTCTTGTGTATTTGTTACAACATTCCCAAGTTTCTCGGTCTTTCCTTCAAGAAAATTTTCGCAGTAGTGTTATTAAGTGCTGCAGTGTTTCATATAATAGTTTTAAAAAAGAAAATTCAAAATTAACTGTGATAACAACATCAAATGCGACAGTGACAAGAGAGTTAAGAGTGACTGGCAGCTATGGCGGACAGAAACCATAGCAACCAATAAATAACTGACCTTAAAACATCAATTATTAAGACTGTTAAAATGTAAAACTATACTATATTATAAATATTATAATAAAACAGCAATTATTAAAACGAACGCGCAATGGATGGGCATAACTAGCCATTTCCGCGCTAGACAACAAAATATGAATACGAATACGTAATGGAGGTAATAACAATGACAGTTTGGTGTGCTTAGATAGAATTTAAAAGAGTGGAAAAGACTTAAAGTGAATGTAATCAGCTTCTAAAAGCGAAGTTTTATTCTTTCTTGTGTGTCTTAATTAATAGTGTATGTTTAGCCCAATTGGCATACCAATATTTAAATTATATGTAAAGTGCACTTTTCTCACTAAAATGGCGGACTGATGTTGTTACGTTTGATTGGGTTCAGGTTATTCAGTTTTGGCCTATTCTCTAATTCTAGCATCGTTGGTTACTTCACTGACGTCACATGTGAGGTAACTATTAACATATATATATATATATATATATATATATATATATATATATATATATATGGCCGGGAAACCGGGACTGTCGCCCCAAAAGGCTTCTGCCACTAACTGGGAGGAGACCCCTTAATTACTCTTGCTGAGACTTAAGGGAACCGACCGGGGTAGACGCCTAATGTCCAATCCATACGTTCACGTCGTGGGACCTGTTAGTACCCAAGCAACTGCTTGGCGAACGAACATGGATGGGCTGCTCACCAACCCGCATTAGCTGACAGCGTGGTGAGTCAAATGTCAGCACCCCTCCTTTCTTTACATATGATGGTACAAGCAAGGAAACAGCCTCGGAGGACCTTATTGCCCGGAGGACGGAATGCAGCTGGCAACGGCAGCGGTCAGTCCTGCAGGAAGTCAGAGGGTCAAAATGCCCGGGTTTGGACTGTAGACTGCCAGGACACCGACAAGGCAACTCGAACGGACCTATACGTTGCGACCCTCAACTGTAAGTCACTTGCAGGAGAGGACAAATTAGAAGAACTGCAGAATGAACTTAAGAGGATTAAGTGGGACATCATAGGACTATCAGAAGTGTGGAGGAAGAATGAAGAACAGTTGGAACTACCGTCAGGGCACACGTTCTACTTCAAAGGAACAGAAACTGGAAAAGCGACAGGCGTTGGCTTTATAATTAGTAAAGACCTGAAGTCACGAATCACAGAAATTGAAGGAATTTCAGATAGAATCGCACGGGTAGTAATAAAAATTAACAAGAGATACAGTATGGAAATTATACAAGTGTACGCTCCAACAACCTCGCACACGGAGGAGGAAGTCGAAGACCTATACGAGGAGATCCAGAAAATTTTGGATAGTAGCAAATCGCATTACAAAATTGTAATGGGAGACTTCAATGCGAAAGTAGGAACCAAGCAGAGCAGTGACACGAAAGTGGGAAACTTTGGATTTGGTAAAAGAAACAAGAGAGGAGAGAAGTTAGTGGAATTCTCAGAAGCCAACAGACTGTTTATTTCCAATACATTTTTCAAGAAACCGCCCCAGAGGAAGTGGACATGGAAAGGCCCAAATGGGACCAAAAACGAAATAGACTACGTTCTATCAAATAACAGGGCAATTCTGCAAGACGTGTCTGTTCTGAACAGTTTCAAAATCTCGAGTGATCATAGGATGGTGAGATGTAAGCTGAAACTAAATACTAGACTAGAGAGAAAGAAGCTTATCAGAGGAAAACCGTCAGTTTTAGATCTGGAAAATCTTGGAAAACACAGACAGACATTCGAGATAGAACTAAGCAACAGATTCAGCGCCTTGGAAGAGTTAGAGGATGAAGAAGACATCGATAGCAGAAATAAAATATTGACTGAGATAATAAGAAAAACAGCCAAGGAGATAGCAGGTACCAGAAAGAAAAAAGAGAGCAAAATCTCAGAAGAAACTAAGCTCTTGATGAAGAAAAGAAGGGAAATGAAAGAAGAGGAAAATTGCATAAAGAGGATTGAGTACATAGAACTAAATAAAACCGTAAGAAAGAAAATAAGAGAGGATGTACGAAGATATAACGAAAATCTTGTTAGAAATACAATCGAGGAAAACAAGAGTTTGAAGAAAGCCAAACAGCAGCTCATGATAGGGAAAAAGCAAATAATTGCAGTTAAGAGACCAGACGGGACCGTAACACGAAATAAGGAAGAAATTATAAAAATATTTGAAAATTTCTACACAGAATTGTACTACTCCGAGGAAGAGCTAGGAAATGAAGATTCAGAAGAAATTGATGTAGAAGTCCCAAACGTAATGAAAGAAGAAGTGGATAAAGTACTTCGAGGGATGAAGAACGGAAAATCACCAGGAGAAGATGGACTCACAGCAGAGATGTTTAAATGGGGAGGTGAAAAGATGAAGGAGGAAGTTGCTAAATTATTCTCGATGTGCTTGAGGAAGAGAGAAATACCCAGAAGTTGGAACAATGCCGTTATCATTTTGTTGTACAAGAAAGGGGACAAAGAACGCGTAGAAAACTACAGACCAATTAGTTTACTGTCAGTCCTATACAAAATGTTCACCAAAGTAATTTTGAATCGTATTGAACGAGACTTAGATTTCAACCAGGGAAGGGAACAAGCCGGATTTCGTCGTGGATTTAGCACAATGGACCACATACAAACATTGAATGAAGTTATGGAAAGGACTAATGAATATGAACTTCCGCTATGTTTGGGATTCATAGATTTTGAAAAGGCTTTCGATT